>APFE031653714.1:0-224095 GCA_000404065.3 Pinus taeda
GCTGAAGATGAGTCTCCTTCGGATTTGCCTGAAATCTTCCAACTATTCCAACTGCATGCATGATGTCTGGTCGGGTACCTGTCAAATAAAGTAAACTTCCAATCATAGATCTGTAGGTTGGTTGATATACTGCTGCAGATTCATCATTTGCACTGAGACTGCATCCTGTGACCATGGGTGTACACACTGGTTTTGCATCTTCCATGCCATATTTCTTCAAGATCTGTTTGAGATACTTGGTTTGAGATAAAAAGATTCCTCCTTCCTTTTGTTGGATTTGCAAAACAAGGAAATATGTCAGTTCTCCCAGCAAGGGCATTTCAAATTCTTTCTGCATGACCAAGGAAAAGCTTTGACTCATCTCTTATTCGTTGCTGCCAAAAATAATGTCATCTAAATACACAACAAGTATTAGCAATTTGTCATTTTCAACTTTTATATAAAGATTGCTATCTGCTGATCCTTTTGAAAAACCTTGTTGATGAAGATATTTATCCAAACGATAGTACCAAGCCCTTTGAGCTTGTTTGAGCCCATAGAGAGCCTTTTTCAATCTGCATACAAGATTTGGATCATTTCCAAGAATGAACCCATCTGGCTGTTCAATGTATACTTCTTCTTCCAAGTCTCCATTCAGAAAGGCTGATTTCACATCCATTTGAAATACTTTGAAGTTTTGAAAAATTGAGAGAGCAAGGAACATTCGGATGGCCTCAAGTCTTGCAACAGGAGCAAAGGTTTCTTCAAAGTCTATTCCTTCTTGCTGCGCATACCCTTTACAAACAAGTCTGGCCTTGTTTCTAATTACTTCTCCATTTTCATTCAATTTATTTTTGAAGACCCATTTTGTTCCGATAACATTCTTATCCTTTGGTCTAGGAACCAGTTCCCAAGAGTTGTTCCTTTCGATTTGCTCAAGTTCTTCATCCATTGCTTTTATCCAACATTCATATTTGCATGCCTCTTTCACATTTTGTGGTTCAGTAGAGGAGAGTAATGCCAAAAAGCTTGAGGCTTCTGCAACTGTTCTTCTTGTTTGTACACCTGCTTCTTTCTGCCCCATAATCTGAGATTCTGGATGATTCTTCTGAACATATCTGGATGGAGTCTTTTCTTCTATTCTTGTCTGCTCCTCTGGTTCTTCTTGAGGTTCTTCTTGAGGTTCTTCTTAAGGTTCTTCATCATTCTGTTGTTGAGGGTAGCCTTCATCTTCTTCGATGTCCTCATGATGTACTTGTCTAGGGATGTATCCCTTCTCATCAACCACTACATCAATGCTTTCAACAATTCTGCCAAGTCTTTTATTGTAGCACTTGTATGCTTTGCTATGTGGAGAGTAACCAAGAAGAATGCCTTCATCTGCTCTAGGTTCAAGTTTGCCAGGTTCCTCATCAGTATTCTTAATATAGCATTTGCTCCCAAAGATTTGGAAGTGCTTTACCGAAGGAGTCTTACCATTCCAGAGCTCATGAGGAGTTTGAGTGCTGTTCACCCGGACATTTGTTTTGTTGAGAATAACCACCGCAGCATGAGCAGCTTCACCCCAAAAAGTTGCAGGAGTTCCTGACTCATCAAGCATAGCACGAGCCATTTGTTGGACTGTTCTGTTCATTCTTTCCACCACTCCATTTTGCTGAGGAGTTCTAGCTGTAGAGAATTCTCTTCTTATCCCATGTTCTTCACAGAAACCGAAAAATTCATTTGAGGTAAACTCCCCACCTCTGTCGGATCTGAGGCACTTAATTTTGTGACCTGATTCATTTTCAACCAAGGCTTTGAAGGATTTGAATTTTTCGAATGCTTCATCTTTGTGATTCATAAGTCCTAACCAGACAAACCTGGAGAAATCGTCAATGAATAATATCAAGTATTCTTCTCCTCGAGGTGTTCTTTTTCTGAAAGGACCGCATGTATCTGTATGTACTAGCTCAAGAGGCATGCTAGCTGATCCTTCCTTCTCTGGAAAGTTAGTTCTGGTTTGTTTTCCAAACTGACATGATTTGCATATGGTGTTGTCAGGAATTTTGATATCTGGAAGATCACGAACTGCCTGATATTTGCATGCTTTCCTTATTTGTGAAAAGCTTAGATGTCCCAACCTCCGATGCCATAACCAGTGCTCATCATCCTTGCTTAGATAGCATTGTTGTTGTCCTTCTTCAAATATGTACAGATTATTTGGAGTTCTTTTGCCTTTGATCACTGTTTTACCTGTATCAAGATCACGAACAAGACATCCATTTGATCTGAATATCACCTCGGTTCTTTGATCACACATCTGACTGACACTTAGAAGATTATGTTTCAATCCATCAACATACAAAACATTTCCAGCCTTGACCTTTTCTTTTAACTGAGCAATACTTTTTCCTTTTATAGTTGCAGGAGTATCATTTCCAAAAGAGACTTGCTTTCCTTTTTCTAGAGCGGAATATGATTCAAGTTTCTCTTTATCACCTGTCATATGCTTCGAACATCCACTGTCAATGTACCATAGATTTTCCTGTCCCTCTGCATAAAATGCTATCCCACATCTTTCTGTTTGTGGTTCCTTTATTCTCCATGTTTGGTGCTTGAGGCTTGTTCCTTTCTCTGCTGAAACCTGCTCCTGCATTCAAAGTCTTCATGACCAAAGTTATTGCAAATAGAACATTCAACTTCATTTTGAAGAACCGAAAAGTTGTTATAGGTCCTTTTTGTAATCCGATCATACTTCTTGGTTTTTGAGCTTCCCTAGTCCATGAAATTTTTATATGCAAACACATTGAGCCTCTTTGTGACAAGTTATGGCAAGAAAAGCATTCGTCTTGAAAGAAACTTCTGCGGTTATCGAATCTACCAGCTAATTGATTGTAATTTCTCTTGTCATCTATTCTTGAACCAAATTGAGAAGATTTTACCTGTGGCTGGTTGTAGCTTTTGTTCACCCTTAAGATGGATTGCCCCTGATAGTTTCTGTTTGCAATTCGTCCCTGCTTTACCTGATGGTCTTCATTGTGCTTTTGCTCATTTCTTCTTGCTGCATCAAGATAACTTTTTGACGTGGATGCTTGAGAAGTTTCTCCATTGTAGCCCAGACCTGTCTTGTTTAGAGGAGACCGCTGCACATTGATAATCTCATCCAAAGTTTCAGATCCTTTGACAAACTTAAGATTAATAGCTTTTGTTTTCTCAATCTCTTTTCTAAGACCAACAATTTCACCTTCTAATTTTCAAGATGTCTTTCCTTTTCATCAATTTGAAATTGTAGAGTATCAATGATCATATTCTTCTCTTCTATACATCTCTTAAGTTTAGTAATTTCTTCATGAAAGTAATCCACATCTATAGCATCCATATAATCATCATCTTCAAATGCCATTAACAATTTATATTCATTACCTCGTTCATCTTCATCACTGTTTGATAGACCATCACTGTCTTCATGAGTGTAGTAGCTTTTCTTACTTGCACTCTGTTTCTTGTTCCATCTAGCAGGTTCCTTTCCTTTATCCTTATAAGGACATTTTGCAGCATAATGACCTACTCTTCCACAAGCAAAGCATTTAAAAGGTAACTTACCTCTGAACCTTCCAGAACCCCTTTGAAGATTTCTGACAAAATTTGATTCTTCTTCTTCTTCTTCTGGTACGTGACTTGCTTCATAATAATCTCCTTTGCCTGACGCCTTGAAAGCAGCTTCTCTTCTATCTGATGGACCTCCCTTTCTCATTTCATAAGCAGTTAGAATTCCATGTAGCTGAGACATAGTAAGAATTCGTAGATTTTCCTTTTCTTCAATTGCAGATACTTTAGATTCAAACTTGGGGGACAATGACCTTAGAACCTTTTCAACCACAATAGCCTCTTTTATTTCTTCACCCAAATTTTTCATGCAATTAACAATCTCATCTACCCGAAGAAAGTAGTTAGCCACACTTTCATCATTATACATCCTGAGATTCTCATACTGAATCCTGAGATTTTGAAGTTTAGCACGCTTTACCTGTTCATCTCCTTCGTAGCTCAAGACAATCTTGTCCCATATTTCTTTTGCTGATTTGTATTGCATAACCTTCACAAACTTTGTTTGAGATAAGCATCCAAGCAAAGTATTGACTGCTTTAGCATTTGTTTCATATTTCTTCTTTTCAGCCGCATCTGTAGGAGTAGCTGAAGGAAAAGTGTAGCCTGTCTCTATGATATCCCAAACTTCTGTACCAAGAGATTGAAGATATGCAGTAACTCTTACCTTCCAATAATTTAAGTTTGTCCCATCAAAAATTGGTGGCCTGATTGATGCTTCCCTCTCGTAGTTGCTCATGATGAATGATCTTCCTTCAAGTGATTAAGCTTCTCCGAAGGACCTGCTCTGATACCAATTGTTGAAAAGAATACTGAGAGGGGGGGGTGAATGAGTATTATCTAGTTCTTTTAACAAATCTTCCTTATTTACACTTTGAATTATATATCAGTACCATAAACTAATGAGCATGAACAAGAAAACATATAGTCACATCAAAGAACAACAGATATAAGGTGGAAACCCAATGTGGGTGAAAACCACCTGCTGCAATATGTCTCTATCTTCTTTCAAATTAGAAACTCCTTTTACAATGGTCTTGTACTGGTGCAGTCCTTTTCCAGTACGCAGGCTACAACCTGCAGAGAGCTACAACTCTCTCTCGTTTTCCAGTCTCTCCTGGAAGGGAGCTACAACCCCCTACTTCTTTTTCTTACAAGGACCACTTTTCATAAACATGAAATGATCATCAAGTACATGTAGATTTCATAGTCAACTGCAGTAACCAGATCAACAAAACAGAACTAAACCCAGAACACCTTATCAACAGAAAAATTCAGTCAACAGAAAGTCATGAGACAGATACACAATTTTCCTTTCCCTGGCCTGCGTCGCTACGCACTTCACCTTCTGCTTCCCTGCGTATACCCACAGATTTCCTTCTGCTGTGCCGCGTGCCCACGCACTGCTTCTTCTACCGCGCTGCGTACAGTACGCACCCAGATACACTATCACGCCGCGTATTGCCACTGTAGTCACGCACTCAGAAAGACTATCGCGCCGCGTACTTTTACTGTGCGTACACACCTGAACCACTGTTGCGCTGCACACCCACGTAGCCCTTCTTCTTCTGCTTCGGTGTACCCACGCAGTCACCCTTCTTCTGCTCTGCGTACCCTCGCAGTTACCCTTCTTCTACTCTGCGTACCCACGCAGTTCGCCTGTTTCTGCTCTGCGTACCCACGCAGAGGCACCGTTAAACACCTGCGTACTTCTAATTAGGGCCGAATTTGCAGATCACCAGTGTGCTATAGTTAGTTGGATGCCCAGATCTGATCATGCGCTCGAGAGATCACCCTTCACAAATTCGCTTTCCACTTCACTTTCATATAGATCAAGCTTTTGAAACAATAACCCAATATTTCAGATCTTAAGATATTCAATTTACAAAAGATGCTTAGCCAAGGGATCTCCTTTGCTTTATATAGGCAAGCTCCTCCTAAAATCATGGATCAATACCACGAGCCAAAACCATAATAACACAAATACCATCGGCTAAATACCAAAGATTAAACATAAGAAACCCCACGTGTGCTTTTCTCTGCCTTGAAGTGAGTGCACTGGGGGTACGCACCTCCTGAACGGCTGACCTGCGTGTCTGGCCGCGGTCCCCTTCACAGTGTACCTGCGGGTACGCATCTTCTGATCTATTCTCCTGCGTACTTCTTAATTTTCAACATATTGAGAGCCTTGCCACGGGTGTTGCCATCAAGTACAACATTTGTAACATATAGCCATACCAGAAACATAATGCCAACAATTTTTGCTTAAAGACTGTACAAGAAGATTAGACTGTAATAAGTTCATCAAATAAGGAAGTACACCTGTGTGGAAGCCCGATACTTGTATAGAGTGGCACGAGGCCACAAAACGGTTCGCGACCCCTCCAGACCACATCAAATCATCTCAATGGTGTGGAAACTTGGTTCAAGCACCCTCTTCTACTACCTCGGGTGAGATCTCAGTCCGCGCTCCGCGGGCTATTGCCAAAAGGGCTGGTAGCTGTAGGATTTGATTGGCTAATAACTCTTCAAACCTAGGTCAGGGTCCAATAAGCCAACATTTGTGACAAAATTCACGGTCGACACCTTGGTCAGCTACAGCGAAGCAGAGCGGTGCTTCTTTAAGGGACCGCGAGATAAGTATTTAAGGTCTTTGAATACTTAGATTAATATGCTCTTTTGTGAAAAATGACTTATGAAATTACCTTGATGTTTGGAGCTACGTGAAGTGGAAAGATCTTCAGGGATAGAATAATAATAGGCCCTGAATAGAACCTATTGATTGAACCTCCTTTGAGTGACGATGAAGAAGAAGCACAAGCTTCACCACAGAGCACTGTCTAGTTAATAAGGTGAGGGTTCCTGCGAATACCCCCTCCACCCACACCACCTCCATCTCCACCTCCACAACATACACCTTTTCTTACACCGCCACCACTTCCGCCTCCATTCAATATGGCGAATACAATGAAGTTGCCCGTTTTCAAGAGAGTGGGAAATGAGGATTTGAACCAGTTTTGGTTCGTTGTGAAGGTTGTATGGGAAGCTCAAGGTATTACAAACGATCAGATGAAGAAAGTGATGTTGGTTTCTACTTTACAGGGTCACGCGCTAATGTGGTATGTTAAGTACTACACTGATAACCCAATAGCTACGTTGGAAGGTATTCAGACTACACTGAATAAGGATTTCATTAGGCCCAAGTCTGAAGTGAAATCAACCGTTGGATTCAAGGAAATCATGATGAGGCTTGGTGAGACACCCTGGGAGCTGGATCAAATATTGACATGCAAGATTTGCGAAGCTAACATGAATCTTACTGGTGGGAAGCACCACAAATGGTTTGTGGCTTCTCTCTTGCCTCATATAAGGGTTGCTTTATCGCAGCAAAATATTGGGACCCAGGCGGAAGCCTTGGAGATTGCGATGAGATTGCATGAGACACCTATTCAAGAAGCTACTTTGGGAGTTCAACAGATTCATGCGGAGTTGCAGAACCTCTACCTAGAGTTTCAAAGTCTGAAGAAGGATAGAGCAGTTCGTCCAGAGGTGCATAAAGAAGTTTGGTGTTTGAAATGTAAGTGTCAAGGGCATGATAAAGATCATTACCTTGTCTTCGCAGATTATGTTACAGGAGGAGGGCCGATGCCTTTGAGGCTAGAAGCTCAAGCAGGACCAAGTACAGGGCATGCGCTATGGTGTGCTATCTATTGGGTAGCTGGAAAACATGTGACAGACAATTGTCACTTGCTACATAGATTTGTACAGACACTGCATCAACTCTTATGCAACTTCTGTAAGTCGGTGGGCCATGATGAGTATAATTGTCGAAGCTATGAGTTAATGATGGATAAAATGCCCGCATATCGAGTGCAGGCAGAAACTCGACCTCCAGATCAAGGCGCTAGTGATATGGATTTAAACAGGAATGCAAAAAATTACAGATATGACCATAAATACAGAGATGCAACAGATATAACACTTCATTTCATTGATGTAAAGTACTGAAATATGCTTACAAACAGAAATGGAAATAAACTAGCTCAGGTGATGGTAGCTTATCTCTGAGAAGAGATGTGGCATCTACATGCCTCTGAACTGTGTTACAATGAGACATGAAGGCCTAGTTATTGTTGAGAAACAATGGAAAACCCTAAACATCCAAAAACCTAACCCTAGGAGATGAAGCACCAAACTATGGGTCCTGTTTGGGTAAATTGGTACATCAATTTCTCAGGGTCGCAACTTTGGCATACAATCTCTGTTTGACATGCGCAATACCTTGTTAGAAAGATCTCTCCAAGGACTAAAATTTTTGAGTGAGAAAAATTATACCATGGATCCATGTTGCTCCCAGTTTTCTCAAAAAATGTCATTTAGGGCTTCAAAATGGCCCCAGAAGTTGAGGACTCTAAAAACTGCCAAAAATAGTAAATTGTGCTACAAATAAGGAAACTGAAAAACTGAAAGAGACAATTGTGGGGGTCCAAGTGGGATAGGCAGGTGGCCACCAAAATCCATCTAGATCATTCCTCCCCCCTTAGGAAGCAATGGTCCCCCTTGCGTTGAGTCCCTCCATGAGATGAGGAAACTTCTACTAAACCTGGTCCCTGGTGAGTTGTTATGCAATCTTTGATGTGTCCAGTAATGGTGGGAAGCATGGTCAAGGGTGGTCCACATTGAACACTCGGTGCAAGTGAAGGAATGGGGGAATGCTGTACTCTAAAGCATTGTTTCCCACAACCTTGGTAATATTGTAAGGACCATATCAGAGTGGTCTGAGCTTCTGATGGGCTCTTGTAAGGCGTTCTTTCTACAGATGCAACCAGACTTTGTCGCCCACTTGAAACTTGTGTGGCATCCGATGTTGATCATGTCGCTGCTTGTACTTGGAATTTTCAACAATGGAGTGGTGATAGACTGGCCCGTTGGGTAGAGGTGCTCTGGAAGTCAGATTGGACGAATACTTGACCTGACAGTGCAACGGTACCCCTGTGGGTGAGGAGATGATGTCCCTGTCTTCTTTCACAACTGTATCCATCTGTTTCTGCTGCGTGGAGGAACCCTTCCCAAGGGCCATGGATGTGGCTACGGTCTTCCCCTTACTTTGGGTGGGAATCATACAAAAAATGAATTTCCTAGTTCGAGAGATGATCTTGCTGCATTTCTTAGCAAAGATCAAAGAGGTGGCGGTAGGTAGGGCTACCTCCAGTATCCTGTATAATGAATTACCCAAAAAAATAACAACAACATGAGGCCTTGACTCATACACAACATTTTTCCTCCACAAGTACGGTTGGCCTAATAATACATCACAAACATCAAGAGGTGCAACATCACACAATACCTCATCTGTGAAGGGCTTGATGCTACGGGGAAGGCGGCACCACTGGCGGACACAGAGATCTTGTCCTTGGTGAAGCCACCCGATACTGTACGGCTGCAGGTGTGGGGTAGTCAGTAGGCCCAACCACTTCATGACCTCTACTGAAATGAGGTTCTTTTGGCTGCCACTATCAACAATAAATTGCAGCAGCGAACCCCTTACCCACATTTGTGAGTGGAAAAGGCGCTCCCCCTCTTCTGGATCTTTGAGCTCATTCTTCCTGATCTTGGTAGTGGCAACAGTGGTGTTGGGTTCCACATCATGATTTGCTTACCTTTGCCATTCCCCTTGTCGGGTTCTGACTCAGGGTCAGAATATGCATCTGATTTTGAAGCCTTCAACTCGGCCACCAGCGACTGCTTGGTTCGACACTCACTTGTGTTATGAGTGGGGCTCTTATGGAACTCACAACACTTTCCTGTGTCCTTCTTTGACTTCGTGGTGTTGTTCTTTTCTTGCGGCTTCGACGGGTTGTCTTGGGTCACCCCACCTTGGCTTTGTCCTTTATTCTTCAGATTCACAGATCCAAAGTCTCGCTTCTTTTGTTTAAACTTCTGCTCAATGTTGATAGCGTATCAGTACGTCGTGCCGAGTGAGGAGATGTTCAAGAACTCAATCTTGTCTTGGATGTACTTGTGTAGGCAGCCATGGTATTTGAGTACCAAATGCAGCTCAGAATCCTTGATACCCAACTTTTTGCGAAGGGTATGAAAAATATTTGTGAACTTCGGTACATCTTGGTCCCTTCCCTTCCACAGCGTGATCCACTTTATGTATTTGTCCTCATAGCTCTTGATAGGGTAGTACTGCTCCTTGATGGCATCCCGAAATGAACTCCAAGTGGGTGCAGCTAAAAATAGTGAGCCCGTACTTTCATCCTTCTGCTCGCAGTAGGTTTACCACTAGTCCTTGAAGTGGGAGGCTACTTTGAGAAGTTCAAAATTGATCTTTTCCCAGCTGGAAAAATCATGAACATAAAAGTAACCATCTGGTATATTTAACCATTTATCTACGGAATCTATGTCTATCTGACCCTTGAATATGGGGATTTTAAAGTTAACTTGTACCTTAAAGGGTGTTGCATTTCCAGCGTCGCTGTTGGAAGTAGATGTGTCGCCCCTGGGTAGCCGCTGAAGGATCTGGGCAAAGTTTTCCATCATCGTATTCCTTTGTCACTCGAGGGATTCTTCGAGCAAGATTTTGATATGATCTCCTACCTGTCGTATTTCTTTTCATCTGCCATGGGAGCCTGCCGAGATTTGCGAGGCTGGTATTGCAATGGTTTGACCAGTTCAACCCTAATTCCTTATATCCCGACCTCGTTGGGGACATGTAAAGAAAAACAAAGAAAGAGTAGACTGCTCTGATAACACTAATCCAAATTTAAACAAGAATGCAACAAATTACAAATATGACCATAAATATAGAGATGCAACAGAAATAACACTTCATTTTGTTGATGTAAAGTACTAAAATATGCTTACAAACATAAATGGAAATAAACTAGCTCAGGCAATGATAACTTATCTCTAAGAAGAGATGTGGCGGTTACATGCCTCTAAACTATGTTACAATGAGACTCAAAGGCCTATTTATTGTTGATAAATAATGGAAAACCCTAAACATCCAAAAACCTAACCCTAGGAGATGAAGTGCCAAACTATGGGCCCCGTTTGGGTAAATTGGTACATTAACTTCCCGGGGTCGTAACTTTGGCATACGACCTTCGTTTGATGTACACAATACCTTGTTAGAAAGATCTATCCGAGGACTACAACTTTTGAGTGAGAAACATGGTCCATAAATCCATGTTGCTCCTAGTTTTCCCAAAAAACATCGTTTAGGGCCTCAAAACAGCTCCGGAAGTTGAGGACCTGAAAAACTGCCAAAAATAGTAAATTGTGCTACAAATAAGGAAACTAAAAAACTAAAAGAGATAGTTGTGGGGGTCAAAATGGGATAGGTGGCCACCAACATCCACCTGGATCAACTAAGGGAGCGCAAGGAGGATATCAGGGACATGGACGAGGTTGAGGTGGAGGGGGACATGGTAGAGGACAGGGACATGTTATTTGCTACAATTGTGGGGGACCAGGACATTACACACGAGAATGTACGAACCCGAAACGCCTATCGTGCTGATACTATACTCAGTTTGACCACGCGATAAAAGATGGGGTGAATCCGACAACTGATGGACATATTACATGGGACAACGAAAGTTCCTATACATCCGATTCAGATGAGTACTTGGAACGTTGGCAGAATCAATTACACGAAGTGTCTATGTTGCGCTGTAACATGATGACTAAATCACCGTGTTGTGTATCGCTGGAGGTAAGAATTTTTCCTTATTATGATGGTTTAACTGATGTTGATAAGTTTTTTGATTTATTTGAAAGGGAAGTGCTAGAAAAGCATCGCTTCCAGGCTTTGGATTTGGTGTTGCGCACTACGCCCACAAGATGGTGGGGTACGCACAAAGACAGTTTTGATGACTGGAGTGTGTACAAAAAGATGATGAGATTGTTGTTTGGCCGCCCAAAAGTTTGGTTTACATAGAAATATGATGGGAGGAATGATTCAGGTGATCACTTGGCAAAATGGACTGAAGTTTATGGAGCGGAGCCACAACCTAAGTGGGTGCATTTGTTTTGTCATACTTTCAATGTAATACCAATGAATTGGTGCTTGGAGATAGAGCTCCACCATGGCATTGAAGAATGGGACATTTTGTGACAGGGATTCTTAATGACATTCAGATTTGAGGATGGATTTGAATGTATTGATGAGGCATTACAGGAGGTCAAGGCAGCAATCTTCAGAATACCACAGGATCCTTTAGATTTGATTCAATCAGATCGGACCACCCAATTGTGCCATATGCTAGAGTGCTACAATGTGACCATTGAAGAGAAAGAAAAGGATCTGAGGAACATTAATATCCCAGAGACAGAAGGTCACCCCAAAGTTGAGGGACCATAGATAGAGAATCTAGATATCACCGTGCCACTAAAGACCAGACAAGTGAACATTGGCACAGATGCGGATCTGAAATTTGCAAAAAATGGGGACTATTGGGATGATGCAACTGTAGATAAGGTCGCTGAGTTGCTCCACAAGTATTAGGATTTATTCCATATGAAGTTTTCAGACTTGAAAGGAATAATAGGGGAATTGGGAGTCATGAAGATTACTTTAAATCTAGATGTGAAGCTGATTAAGCAAAGGACTTATCACCTCAATCCAAAGTATAAAGAAAAGGTCCACTTAGAGTTGGATAAAATGCTTGCAGCAGGTATTATTGAATTGGTAGAGGAATCTGATTGGGTGATCCCAATGGTAGTTTAGGAAAAGAAGTAGAAGGATGCAATAAGGATATGCATAGATCTTAGGAAGCTGAATGATGTTTGCTTACATGACCCTTTTCTAACCCCGTTCACCGATGAAGCGCTGGATAATGTTGGCGAGCAGGAGGGCTATTCATTCACCGATGGGTTCCCTGGGTACCATCAGATCAAGATCGCACTTGAAGATAGAAGTAAGATGACCTTCATGACTGAATGGGGATGCTTTTAGTATACTGTAATGCCTTTTGGACTTAAGAATGCGCTGACAATATTTTCGCGAGTAGTCATCGCAGTGTTCAAGAAATTCATTCACAAGTTTTTAGAGGTATACTTTGATGATTGGATGGTGTTTGGGTTGGTAAAGCACCATGTGGCTGGTCTACACTTGATGCTGGATACATGCCAGAGGTATCAGATCGCACTAAATTTGAAGAAATGTTTGTTCTGTGTTCCTTTCAGAATCTTACTGGTCATGTGGTATGAAGACAAGGATTAATGGCAGACCCTGCTAAGATCATGGTTATAATCAATATGGAGGCACCAAGGAGTGTTATACAACTATGCACAATGTTGGGTCATATTGGCTACTATCAAAAGTTCATAAAAAATTATGCCCATATTATTGCGCCGATGGAGAAGCTGTTAAAAAAGGATGCTACATTCTATTCAGATGAAGAATGTCAAAGGAGTCTGGATATATTAAGGGAGAAAATGGTCACTATTTCGATCCTAGTCTTCCTAGATTGGAAGAAGGAATTTCATGTGCATGTGGATGCATCATGTATTGCGCTGGGAATAATGATGACACATGCTGATGAGGTAGAAGTGGATCACCCTATAGCGTTTGCAAGTAGGAAGTTGTTTAAGGCTGAGAAGAATTATTCGATGATAGAGCACGAAGGTTTGATTATGGTGTACATGCTCCAAAAGTTCAGACACTACTTGCTAGGTGGACACTTTAAGATGTATACAAACCATTCTGCATTAAAGTACCTAGTCAACAAGCTTGTGTTGGGGGGGGGGGGATATGCAGATGGCTGCTATTGTTTCAGGAATATGATTTTGAAGTAATTGTGAAGCGAGGACGATTGAATGCAGGGCCATATCATCTGTCGCACATTGTGGTGAGTTCCAGTATTACAACAAGAATGTTGCAACTCCCGGGCTACCAAATTTACTTTTATCAACCCGGTAGTTCGTAACAAACTTGGAAGCGTCGGTGCTGTATGCACAAGTACAAGTTCTCACTGTAGGTTGTCACTTGGTCAGCCGACGCAAGATCACTAGGAGCTCAAGCCAACTTCTATAGATTTCAAAAAAAGCTCTATGTGTGATGAAAGGAAAGAATGATTACTCTACAAATGCTATTCTAACTCCAGAAAGGAGAAAGACTAGAATGTAAAGCAAAACCTAGTAAACCCTAATTAACAAGCTAATTCTACTTTTGCCAAAAACACTATGAAAACCATGAAAGAAATTCCATTACCTACTCAAGGAAGTAAAAAACATCTAACCATGCTATTTCTAGAAGTAAATAAACAAGAAACATATTTTTGGATTTTTATGTGAATTTAACATGCATCTAATTTATTGTGTGTGAGTGTGGCAGCGAACATGTGGCGTTAAAGGGAGGTTTTGGAGCTTGGGAGGATATAGGATAGTGTGGATGGGTCCTAGGAGGTCTTAGGTGGCCTTCTGGAGGCTTTTCCACACTCGGCCTTCAAAAGAAAGCCAACAGGAAAAACTACAGGAGGAAACAGGAAAACTACACGAGGAAAATAGGGAAACTACAGGAGGCCTACAAGAGGAAGCCGAGAGCAATTTTCGCTGTTTTGAGGGTGTGAGAGTGGGTGGAAAAGGTGGATGAAGGTTGGAATGAGGTTTTAGGGTGCCTAAGGTCTACCATGAATCACCAGGAGAGAGAAAGATGATTGGGTTTTCTCAAGGAGAGAGGAAGAAGTTCTATGAAAAATGAAGGAAACTAGGGCAGAATTGAGGTGAGGTTTGGGAGACCTGTAGGGCATGGATCAGATGGAGGGTGTGATTGCTGGTAAGCTAGCCTACTGCTGGAAGATATCTGCTGCATAAAAACTGATAGTCAACCAAGAAAATCAAGCAACCAATGAAATGAGTGCATCCTAGGAAAAATAGAGTTTTGCATTAAAATGGCCTAAACTATGATGTATAGAAGGAAATGCTGGGAAATGCTATAAGAAAGGAAAGCATGCAAAAGGAATATTACAAATCATGAAGTGAACATGATAAAGAAGATCTAAAGCAAAGCAAAAATGGACTATCAACCTACTAGAGAGTTGCAAACACTAGAAGTCCTAGGAATGAGGAAAATCTGTGTTTTTGGGGCAACAAGAGAGTCTTTGCCTCAAATCATGGTCCCAGAGGGAGGAAGAGAGGCCAGGGCACTATTTCTATCCTTTTGAATATTCTCTGATCACTGCTTAACCTGCTACAGAAAACAAAAATGGAAGCAAGCTACTAAATCATCAAAAACAAACTATTCTTAACCATAAGCGAAATACATTTAACAACAAACTAATTGACAAACTGAAGTAAATCATACAAATACAAGTAAAGAGAAGCTTGGCTACTTGGATTGGGCCCTAACCCAAGAGCTTCAACACTCCGAGGTAACTCAGTGCTAGCTCAAAAAGGATTCCATCTTCATTATCGAAAAATAGCAAGATTACATAAAACTGTCATAAATAGTAAGCTCGAAATTTGAGCACAGTTTAGACAAGCAAAAAAAATTTCAACTCTAGTGAGGCCCTAGGCCTCTCTACTTATACCTCTGAAGATACCAATAGCTTCCTTAAAATTAGGGAGGCTTGACCCGCAAAACTCAAGATAACTATCAATCATCTTCCACTTGCTCGGATGCCTTCTAGTGCATGATTCAGCTGCTTGTACTCCGAGCTGAATGAAGGGGAATATGAAGTGAGGAGAAATAAATGAGGGGGATTCCCTTCTATAAGACCTATCCTCTGTCTACTTCAAGTTATTGCTACAGTTTGATCACTAGATCTTTGACTTTGACCTCGAAATCCATCAATAATTTGCATTAAATACATGTTAGACCACATGGCGTAATAACTAACTCAACTCACCCTATAAGCATAAATATAATCAGAGAATCATACAATAAGCTAAGAAAATGGTTGATTTGACTAGGTTAGGAGGTAAAATGAGCCCATATAATTGGCCATTTATGAGGCTCATCATCACCCCCTACTAAAGGTGTTGCTCATCCTCTGAGAAACCTAGTCAATCTTTTGGTCTTTCATGGCCTTGGTAGCCTCCCTAGCATTCTAGGCTTCTGATGTGGTCTACTCATGTTCTCCATAAAATCTTGCCTTTCTATCTATGTCCTTCCACTGCTCCTTCTCTTCTTCTTCTCTTCTGCCTTCCAACGTGCCTAATATGAATGGAGGAATCAGTTTGAGGCCAATCCAGTTGACCTTCAGCATATGCATGCTTGTACATTGGCACTCTTTTCAATGCCTCCTTCAGCCTCATGGGGGAATGGTATTCTCTGATCTGCAAGCTGTGGGGTAGGGTGTTCCATCTTCTCATGCATGCATGAACATAGTCATCCCCAAGTAGCCTAAGCATATCTTCGAAGTGTGCAATGACTTGTTCTTGATTGGCTAGATATTTAGGGGCAATCTGAGGGTCATCGGCAAGCAGGTTGTGTGTGCTGATGAGTGCCATAGGATCTGACGGCTCAACTCTTATCATCAATGATTCATTCTGCTCTTTTATTAACAATATTTTCATTTATGCTGCCCTCAATTCTTCATGGTTTATCCATAATGCCATGGCCATTAATTTTAGATCCCCTAGCTTGGCATTGGGGTCCCACACATTCAGTTCTGTGAGGCCCATGTTGTGTAGATAGAACTCTGCCATATTTGCTTTGTCCTCGTAGGTGCTTTGGTCAAACAAATCCATGAACCGCTTGTAGTCTTGGAAAGGCATTATGCCTCTTTGTGCCAAAGTTTTTATTTGGAATTGAAGCCATTGATCCTTCAGATAGAGGCCATAAGATTTGGCTGGTGTTCTGCATTGTAATGCTTCTATGGATAAGCTAGCCATGTATGCCAAATGAGTCTCTTTCTCCCGCAACTGCCTCCTTAGTAATTCATTCTCATTCTCAAGGTGGCTTCTTGTAATGGCTTCTCTGTCTCTGAGAGCACTCAGTTCCCTACCCATTTCCTTGAGTTTGTCTTCCATGTGGCCAATATCTTCAACTACTTTGGACTTGGTTAGCTGCATCCACCTATGCGTTCTCACTCTCTCTTTTTCCAATTCGAAAAACAGTGGAATTGCAAATTTCTTTGGGATTATCTTACCTCCCTCAAGTAGTCTATAATAGGAGTCAAGATTAGGTTGGGGATTAGGTTCTTGTAGCTCTTGTGCTTCCTCTTTCACCTCTGGTTGTCCTCCTATATTTTCCTCAAGTTTTTGTGTCTCATGTAGTTTGGACAGTGTCTCCTGTAGGACTGTTTTAGCCTCCTGTAGGTCTGGTTTGGGGTCCTGTAGAATTGCCTTTCCCTTCCATGTAGAATATCTTGTAGTCCTCCTTTCATAGGTTATGGGTGTCTTGGAAGGATATTCTTTCACCTTGGCAGATGGTGAATCTTCAATGTTAATGGGAGTCTTTGATGAGGGGTGAGGTTTGCTTGTTTTAATTCTGGTACTCATCCTTGCCCTAAAATACATGGAGGTTTTTCTTTTCCTCTTTTTATTCTACTTGATTGGTGTACTGGGGGTAGTGAGGGTAGATGCTACTTCTCTTTCCAAAGTTTTAGGGGACTATTCTCTTTGCTCTGCCCTCTCTACCTCCTTTTCTCCCTCTTCTGTCTCTTTTTCCTCCTCCTGCTCTGTCTCTTTTTCTACCACCTGTTCTGTCTCTTCAACTCTCCCCTCCTCTGATTCTTTTTTTTCCTCCTTCCTCTCTTGCTCTTCTATGTCACAACTGGCTTCATCTTCTCCTCCTTGATGTTCTCCCTCCTCACTAACATTAGGATTGACATCATAGGTTAATGCCTTGATGTCACCCTCAGCTGTCATATTTCTGAAAATTTCCAGTGCTATAGGGATTGTAAGGGAATGGAGGGCTTCTTCTACTATGATCTTGATTAGGCCATGGTGAGCTAATTGTTGTGAATTTCCTTCTTGTACCTTGGTGCTGGAGTCAATGAGGGATTGAAGGAGAAAGTAAGGGATATTGAGCTTTTGATGTGTTGGGGTATCTATGCCATATCTCAATTCTTGGAGGATTCTGAAATGATATCCATAAACAACGTTGTGCCTCCCCTCACAAGAAATGTATTTGATCATTTGGTAGCTAACCTCATCCCAGGGATATGGTATACTAGCCCTCCTAATTCCATATTTGTCTTCAACAAGGGTTTCATTATCTTGGAAAAATTTCCTCTTGGAAGCCTGGCCAATTATTTTCTCATCTTTACTCTAAGGTAGTCCAAGAGGAAGGGTAGTGACCCTACTGCTGAATTCAGGGGTTATTTCAATGGAGAGGCCTCTAATGGTTACAGTAGCATAAGTTCTTGTGTGAGGGACCACAAAGAGAGAAAATTCATGGGAAATTACATCATCAAACCCTCTAAACTTCTCAAAGAAATTCATCCAATTTTCCCTTGTAAATATTTCCACCACTTGAGGATGTGCATGGAGTCTAGTGGAGTTAGTGGGATATTTTCTCATAAAACCCCCTGCCATATTGCCTGTACTTCTTTTCAAAAACCAAATATGGAGGTGGAGACAAAGAATTTTGAGTGAAATAGAAAAACAGAGGGGATTATGTTTTTTTTTTCCTTTTTTTTTAAAGATTTCTTTTTTTCTTTTTTCTTTTTAATGTATTTCTACCTTCTTAAAGCCCCATTTTATCTTCAATTTGAGATTAAATCTTTCACATTTTGATATTAAATAGAGGGAATTCATGAGCCCTACCTCTTCAGACTGAATTTCGTGCAAAAAATCACGTTTCCTCCCTCTAAAATGAATCACTGCCCCTCCTATAGAAGCCCACTGTCCCTCCTGTAGATTTCATGTGGGTGCTCCTATAGAAAACCTGTAGGGCTCCTGTAGAGGATGCCAAGGGAAAAAATATGGAGGAAATCGATGGAGGATGGTGGATACGAGGTTGTGGTGGCATAAGAAGACTATTGTGTGGCTGAGTTATGAGGAGAAACTGAAGAAAAGGTGGTGAGAATGCGTGGGGAGGAATGCTCATTACATTTTATGGTTGTTTTCGGTTATGAGAGTGGAGCTCGCAAGGTGTACCTTGCCTAGGTTAGGACTATTGGTTCCCACCTACTTGGCCATCATGACCCCCCTCATAATAATCCCCTCATTACTGCATCGAAGTTAGCTCTCCTCCCACTACCTGTCCTTTGCATCTTTTGCTTGAGTTGATTGTGTGGGTGATATCTCGGTTAAGTGGAGTCAACTAAATGAAGGTGGCCAAGTTAACTGGCCACCTTTCCCTCTTTCAATTTCAACCATCTCGTTGCCTTCGTATGTTTCCTAATTACACAAATGCAGATAGAGGAGTGACTTAGCTACTTACCTGTAATCCAAGTGTATTTGCTGCCATCGACTGTGAGGTGTTGTGGCTTTCTCTGCTGCATGAGTTCATTTTACCTCATGCATGTTATCTCTGCTTGCTGATGTGTTGTTGTGTGTTTTTGCAGGTTCTTCCTTTGCTGGAGCTAAGCTGCATGTGCCTTTTCAACCTTCAAATGTGTTGTCCCTTGTTGCTGGTGCTGGACTTCTATGGGATCAGCTGCTACAGGAATTCCTACAGGAGGTACTATAACTGCTTCTCCCCTTGAAACTTCAACGATTTCCCTGTGCTTGGAGCTTGAGAATGATGCCAGAGGTGGAGATGAATGATGGAGGGATAGTAGGTAAGCTTCAGGTAAAGTTAATGGTGCCTTTTCCTCCTTTCATTTTTGTTTTTTTTCAAAACTGAAAAATTGTTTTTTCTGTGTTTTTTCTTGGAAAGGAAAAAAAATAAAATAATGATGCTTGGAGTGTGATGCAAGCTTGGAAATGATGGCAAGGATGTTTGAAGATGGTAAGAGGGATTACAAGTTCCTCATGATGCTTTTCTTGTCCATCAAACTGCCTCTTGTAGACACTTTTGGCTCTCTGTAATTCCTACAGGAGCCTCCTATAGAAAAAATAGAGCCTCCTGTAAAAAACACAGTTTTGGAAGAAGAGGTATAGTGGGGTGAAAGAGATGCCAAAAATGATGGAGGAAGGTGTGGAGAAGATGAGATGGATGTTTGTATGAATGCCAGGGTCCCCTTGCGACGTTCTTCTACTCCCTGTAGTCCTCCTGAAAACCTGCAATGCAATAAAAATTCATTTTTTCTTTCTCTTTTTTTTTTTGAAAACAACTAGGGCACCTCAGAGAGGTTTTCACCTTAATTTCCTGCCATAGGCACCTCCAAGGGAGGTTTTCACCCAGGGATCTTATTCTTTTCCTTTTTTTTTACATCACTGGGCCGCCTTAGAAGAGATTTTCAACCCAATGATGGGACTTAAGTGCCTCATGGAGGTTTTCACTTGAGTCCTTATTTTTTTCTCTTTTTTTGCAGTGAGTGGTGAAGTGGAAGCCAAGACATGCTCCACTACCATCACTATTTTATTCAAGTCTTCAATAAACTCTCGCTTGGAGAGGGGTTTCTTGTAGAATTCCAATCGATGTCCATTGACAAGCATGGGGATGGCTTCATCATCAACGGTTCTGATCAGAACTGAACCATTGTCATTGCATTTCTCCATAGTGTAGGGTCCCAGCCATCTTGTCCTCAACTTGCCTTTGAAATCTTTGTATCTTGAATCATAGAGTAGTGCCCAATCTCCCTCTTGGAATTGCTTCTCCCTGATATTTCTGTCATGCCATATTTTTCTCTGAAGTTGAACTACCTCTGTATGGAGAAGGGCTTGCAATCTGTATTCATCCAATCCATTGAGCTGAAGTAATATCTCCTTCTGTGCATGGATAAGGTCTAGGTCCAGTTGAGCTGCCATCCTTAGGGTATTGAATTCAAAATCTATTAACAACAAAGCCTTCTTCCCATAGACCAGTTCATAGGGTGTGAACTCGATGGTGGTCTTCCATGTTGTGTTGTAGGCCCAAGTGGCCTCAACTAATCTGTCCACCAGTCTTTTCTGCTGCTGCTCACTACCTTGGTTAGGATCCCTTCCAATGCTCTATTAGTGACCTTCACTTGCCCATTGGCTTGTGGATGGTAAGGGGTGGAAGTCTTGTGCTTGATCTTATGATGTGTGAGCAAGTCTTCAATCAGGTTGGAAGTGAACTGTCTGCCTTGGTCTGTGACCAACTCTCTCGGATACCCAAACTTGTAGAATATGTCTTCCCTAAAAAACTCAGCTACTTTTTCCTCTGTTGCTGCTTTGATTGCTTTTGTCTCCGCCCACTTTGTCAGGTAGTTGGTGCACACAATGATATACTACTTCTGCTTTGAAGGGGGGTTGATAGGCCCCACAAAGTCCATGCCCCACTTCTCAAATGGCTCAAAGGTCACTTGAGGTTGCATGGACATTTCATCCTTTGGAGTGGGTTTCCCCATCCCCTGACACCGATCACACTAGCTCGTGTATATCCTCACATCGTGATGAAGAGTGGGCCAGTAGTAGCCTCCTTGCAATATCTTGAAGGTGGTTCTTTTTGCTGAAAAATGACCTCCATAAGGCTCGTCATGATAGGTCAGGATGATGTCAAAGGCTTCCTCGTCCCTGACACATCTTCTCAAGATTTGATCTAGGCCAAGTTTGAAGAGATTGCCTCCAATCCAAGTGAAGGCGATGCTTTTCCTTACTATCTTGCTCTTCTCTTTTGAGGATAGGTGTGGTGGGAACCGTGTTGAAACCAAGTAGTTTGCTATATTAGCAAACCATGGAGAGAGTACTGATATAGCAAATAGGTGTTCATCTGGCATTTGGTCATCCACCATTCCTTCTTCACCTGCAGGCAAATTTACTCTAGAAAAAAAGTCAGCAACAACATTCTCTTTTCCAAGCTTATCAATAATGGCCAGATGAAACTGCTGCAGTAAAAGAAACCATCTAATAATGCGAGCATTTACATCTAGTTTGTTCATTAAATATCTAATTGTAGCATGATTAGTGTGCACAAAGGTTTGATAGCCTGTGATATAATGTCTGAATTTGTTTAAGGAATGCATGACAACTAGGAGTTCCTTCTCAGTCACTGTATATTTTAACTCTGCCTTTGACAAGTTTTTTCTTATAAAGTATATGGCATAAGGTGACTTTTCATTAATTTGTCCTAAGGCTGCTCCTATTGCTTTGTTCGAGGCATCTATGTGAATGTGAAAGGGTAGGGCCCAATTTGGGCCTCTGAGAATTGGGGCAGTTACTAGCTTACTCTTCAAGGTATTTCGGGCTTCTTGACAGTTTTCCGACCATATGAACTCAACATCTTTGCCTAGGAGGCCAAACAAAGGAGAGGCTAACTTGTTGAAGTCTTTAATGAATCTCCTATCATATCCAGCTAAGCCTAGGAAGCTTCTGACATATCTCACCTTTTGAGGAGGTGGGACCCTTTGGACGACGAAAATTTTGTTGGGGTCCACCTGCAGTCCTTCTTGAGATATTGCATGACCTAGCACGGTCCCTTCAGTCATAAAAAATTCACATTTTTTTGGACTGAGGGACAGGTTCATCTCAATACACTTATCTAGAACTTTTCCTAGGTTAGATAAAGCTTCTTGAAAGTTAGAGCCATAAGGAGTAAAATCATCCATGTATATTTCTACTTCATCATGAACGAGTTCAGAAAATATACTCAATACCACTCTTTGGAAAGTGGCTCGAGCGTTATACAAACCAAAAGGAAGGAATCGGTATGCAAAGGTACCCCAAGGACAAGTGAAAGCGGTCTTATTTTGGTCTTCTAGGCTGATTTGAATCTGATTGTACTTGCTAAACCCATCTAGGAAGGAGAAAAACTTTTTCCCTGCCAGACCATCTAACACTTGATCTATGAAAGGTAAAGGAAAATGTTCCTTTTTAGCGGATTTGTTCAATTCCTGATAGTCAACATAGATTCTCCACTTACCATTTTTCTTCGGCACTAGCACTAAAGGAGAGACCCAGTCACTGTCAGAGATGGGATAGATGAATCTTGCATCAAGCAATTTCTGCAGTTCTTCCTTAATAATATCTTTAAGTGTTGGGTTCATCCTCCTTTGAGGTTACCTGACTAGCTTGCAATCTTTCTTGATGTATATATGATGAGTACATACTGGAGGGTGCACGCCCTTCATCTCCTTATAACTTTAGGCAAAGGCATCTAGATGTTTTCTTAGTATGCTGCATAGCTCCTCCTAGGAAGTAGATAGGGGTGGATTGATTTTCAATGTTCTTTCTGGGCCAAACTCTACATTTTTAACACGAAGAGAAGTGGGGTTGGCCACACAAAGATCAGTTGAGGGGTTATTTTGGTTTTCTCTTACTATGTCTTCTAATGGCGATACACTGGGAGGTGGATTCTGAATTAAATTTTCAATCATATCATCCTTATCTTGCGGTTTTCCCTCCATGGTGATTTCTAATGTACAAAGTGGTGCAGGATAAACTTCATCCTCATCCTCCTCCTCCAACCAGAGAGGTAGATCATGTTCTAGCAAGGGTTGGGCAGGAGGATATAGGATTAACTGCTTGGACATGTGCCCGTTCTTTATGGTCATGTTCCTAGCTAGATAGTTGATGTAGGCATTGGCTATAGCCAACCAGGGTCTTCCCAGAATGATAGGATACCCAGTCAGCTTTTCCTTTGGCTGGAGAACTAATAAATCAGCAGGGTACTCCCAAGAATCAATGGATACCATCATATCTTCTACAATCCCCTCAGGGGTCACTGTCGAGCGGTCTGCTAGCTACAGAACTGGCATGGTCTTCCTCAAGGAGCCTTGGAGGTTAAGTGTGAGCATTGTGTCCTTTGTCATCACATTAATGGCAGCTCCTAGATCAATCAAGGTATGTTGGACCATTGTGCCATTGATGTGGACATCAACTACTGGGCTTCCAGGGTCCAGATATTTTGGACAGATTATCTGCCCAACATCAGGTCAGACAGTTGTCCTATGACATTGATGGTTGGGGCATCTCTCTTGCGCCTTCTTGGATGCCTAAATCACTTCCCTTTGATCAACCTATTGTAGATAGGCACATCTTTTATGGCTTGGAGAAGTGGTATCTTCACACATAAATGTTTCAATTCTCCCAGGAGTTCAGCTCTTCTTGGGTAGGTTGGATTGTCATGGATAGTCTCTCAGGAAAGGGTGGATTTGGTTTAGGTTCACTTTCCTCTTTATCTTCCTCAACCTCCTTAGGTGGAGGTTGGCTATCTGGGAGAACTTCCCCGGATCACAAGTTAATTTCTTGAATCTCCACATCATAAGTTGGGCATGATGGTTCCCCACTATACACTTGCTAAGCCTGTCTGTTGTTTAGGTTCGCATTTGGTTGGGCAGGAATTTGGGGTTGCCTTGGTGGAGCGGAAGGTAACGGTTGTGGTTGGGCAGGTGGTGGAGGCAAAAGAGCGGGAAGAGAGTTGTAATGAGGCCTCCACCCCTAATGAGATGCATTCCACTGAGGTTGCGGCTGAGTATAGGATTGAAATGAATGGGTGGTTGGTTGGGCATGATACTGATATGTGAAGGACCAAGGAGGAGGCATGGAACAGGAAGGATGAGCAAGGGGGCCCCAAGAAGGTATGGAGGTGATTTGGTTGGGGTTATAGTATGCCTGAGATGTCACTTGCATCCCCTTCTGGTATGGTCTAGGTCCATGCGGCCTCCTTTGGTTTATGTAATAGATCTGTTCAGTGACTCCTTCGTTCCCTTGGTATACAACTTTAAGTCTAGGCAAGGAAGGGCACTTATCTGTAGAATGATATTCTTCACAGACTGAACAAACCTCTATAGAGTTAAATGGGCATTCATTCCTAGGATGCCTCCTAGTGCATCTAGGGAAAAAAAGGGCCAAATCCTTCTCTGCATCCTTTTGTTTTCTTTTGATATGTAAGGTATCCATTTGCATTGCAAGAGTTTGCAGCATCTCACCCTTGAAGTCTTCCAACATGTTTCCAATTTCACCTTTAATGGATGAATTGGAAGAAGAGGTACTGGCTATGGGTTGACTCCCCCTACCTTTCTTTCTGGCTTCTCTAGAATGGTTTCTAAAAATAGTCTTTATGTCCTCATAGGATAGTTGGTAGATGTCTCCCCTGGCTAGTAGATGAAGGGTGTCTAAAAGGTCTTCCCGAATTCCCCTGTGCAGGACCAACTTCAGAGACTCAGGGTCAAGTGTACACTTGACCCTTTTGTAACTGAGCTGGAACCTCTCTTCATAGTCTTCCAGGGACTCATCACTTCTTATGGTCATTCAGAACTTCTTTAGTATCTTTTGACCTATAATAGTCTCGATAATTATTGTTAAAGGCCTACTACATCTGAGCCCAAGTTGTGATGTTATTTCCAGGTAATCCCATGAACCAGTGTAGTGATACTTCCTTGAGAGTAGAAGGGAAGAATTTCAACTTTTGCTTGTCTTCTGCATAGTCATAAGTTCAACAGATGACAACAAACTCGAACAAGAAGGTGTCAGGATCTTCTGTATTCAGACCATGGAAGTGAGGTAGGAATGAAGGAATTATATTCTTCATTTTGTTGTTCCCATTGGTCTCTCGAATGGGAAGGTACCCTCTATTCTCTCTCCATTTCCCCTAGCATTTATGTTTTCAGCCATTGGCTCCAGAGGAATGTTTTCTTCTTCTTCTTCCCCTATAGGTTCTTCAAATATGTCTGGATTTTCACCTAAGGGTTCTTCTTGATTGTAGCCACTGAAGAAGAGAGAAGGTTGGCTGTGTGAAGTAGTGGGGTTGTTGGGAAAATTTTTTCCTAAGTTACCTCTACTCCTACGAGGCATGAAAGGAAATATTTTTGGTTGGCTCTTTGTTTCTTTTTCCCCACACTGAAAGTACTTGCAGAAACTGAGATTGTGATTGAACAAAACAAATTGCAACTAGCTGAAATGAACTTGTTGAATGGAAATTTGTAGAATTGAAAAGGAAAGCAAGGAAATGTAGAACTGAAAGAAAAGAAATGACTAGTCTACTTTTGCCGAAATAAACTATTAATAGAATGTTGCAATAGGAAATAGAAGAAAGCAGTAATCACAGAATACTCGGACACTTGCCCGGCAACGGTGCCAAAAAGTGGTGAGCGCCAGTATTGCAGCAAGAACGCTACAACTCCTAGCTACCAACTTTACTTTTATCAACCTGGTAGTTCGTAACAAACTTGGAAGCGTTGGTGCTACATGCACAAGTACTAGTTCTCGCTGCAGGTTGTCACTTGGTCAACTGGCATGAGATCACTAGGAGCTCAAGCCAAGTTCTATAGATTTCAGAAGAAGCTCTATGTGTGATGAACGGAAATAAAGATTACTCTACAGATGCTATTCTAACTGTAGAAATGATCCAAAATGGATCCTAGAACACTCTCTAAGTTCTCATGAACTCTCTAAAAATTATGCCAAAAATTCAAAGTTTTATAAAGATCAAGCTATCGAAGAGAATCCTCAGATAGTTGCAATGGCAATTAGCGTGGATCAACGAGGGCTGTCGATCTAGCGCGTAGAGCGACGAACAATGGTAACTCGCGTTGACACCAACTAGCAAATGCAGGGACACATTTAAGCAGCAGAGGTAGTTTCGATATCGCATATTACAGGGAAAACCTCTCAATGAAGAGAAGCCTTGAGCCCAAGTCACTAATCGCATATCGCAGGGCAAACCTCTCAGTGAAGAGAAGCCCTAAGCACAAGTCGCTAATCGCATATCACAGGGCAAACCTCTTAGTGAAGAGAAGCCTCGAGCACCCGGACCCGAAATAATTATAAAACACAGAAAATATTGTTTCGGTTCCGTCGGAGCGGGATTCCACAAAACTGACAAGACATCGGACGGGCTTCGAGTGGTAAGTGGTTTCAACTGGGTTCCACCCAATGCCATACAATGATTTCCATGCGTCCCGTGGAAGAGAGAGATAACTGCTGACATTAGACAGGTAAACATCATGCTACTTAGCCGCCCGTTATGAATGATGACTGTAGGATCTGGGGCCTCCAGATCAACGACAGAGACGCGTTCCGATGGATGACCAGATTTGACAAGATTCTAAAGGAGGATCACATAAAATTTGAAGTCTGATATGGACAATGTGTTGGCAGAAGGTCGTTTTTCATGAGCATTTTTGGAGTTAATGGAAAAACAACCATTTCAAATATGTCCAAGAGAACTCACACTCATCCATTATGAAATAAGTGGCCACCTCCCTGTGAGGCGTTACACAGTGACTGATTACACAGGACAGAGGGATTCAAATGGATAGAGGCAGGGGAACTGAAAAGCCAGGAAGCAGAAACGAACAGTCAGGAAGTAGATTGGTTTTAAAGCCACAAACTGACAGAGAGCAGTAAGCAGTAGGCAGTAAGATGAAAGCAGAGAGAAGAAGCCAAACTGACCTATAGAAGTGAAGGCAACATCGAGCCAGGATTAGGACAAAGATAGAGAGGGTCAGAGAATCTGTCTACTCTAGAGAAGACTTGAGAGGTTCAAGCAAACTCCTCTGTATATGACTGTCATGTATTGAGTCTCAGACTGGGCTCATACTACTGTGACCAATAGAGGTCAAGAGTCAGTGAGGAGAGTTTGTGTACTCCAGAGACTTGGGTGATCCAAGTACAGTCTTACTGATTTATACCTGTCATGTGAGACTCAAATTGAGCTCACTGTTGTAAAAAACTCTGCTTTGAAAACATAATAGAGAGGCCACCACTGAAGGCTGGACTAGGAGACGTAGCCCAGGAGTATTGGGTGAACTCCTTATTAAACTTGTTGTGTTTATATGTGTTGTCTATCATGTTTTCCTTAACTGCTTCATTGCTTGTGTGTTTCACAAAATTATCAATCTGTTGCATAAAATAACATAGGAACATCCATGCACATGAGTTTGTAATACCTTATTGTTTGTCTTAGATCAATTTCAAATCAAGTGGTATCAGAGCTTTAGGTTGCTAAGGTTAGACAAGCTTGTGCTGGATTTTTTGTTGAATGCTAACTAGGACAAAGCTCAAATTAGGAGAAGGAGAGTTGGTTGAAGCTAACCCAAAAATTGGAAGAGTATATCCTGGGAGGAAAATGGTAGAAGAAATTCCCTTGGAATCAGACTCCCAATTCATGGACAGTTTCATGACCATGAAAGCCATGGTAGAAGAAATGTATAGAGAATTTAAGAAAGGTAGAGGGGAAGATTATTCAACCTCTAAACAAGATAAAGGAGTAGTAGAACCTCTTCTATTTGCCCACCCAAAAGGCAAAGGAAAAGAAGAAAAGCCTTCTCCACCATCTCCCCCATCATCACCTTCATCATCATCTTCTTCACCTAAAGAAAGCCCTGAAAGAAAAAGAAGAAACCTTATTTGATTAAATTAGATGTGAAGTTTGATTTTCCAGTTTATGATGGATAATTGAATGCATAAAAGCTAGATAACTGGGTTAGATAGATTGATGTATATTGCAGAGTTCAGAACATCGATTCAGAAAGGAGAAAGATTTAGTTGGCTAGCCTACGCCTTGGAGGAATTGCCCTAGTATGGTGGAAAGGCAGGACATAAGCTGATTTGAAGAAGCATGGTAAAATTCTTTCTACCTGGAATGAATTTGTTTCTGCCATTAAAAAACAATTCTATCCACTAGCTTATATGAGGAAAGCTATGATGAGTTGGAAAACTCTTCACCAATTAAAAGCGCAAAGTGTACAAAGCTACACCAGAGAATTTAGAAAAAGAGCTTTGATTCTAGGAATTTCTTTAGACTCACCTGAAACTCTGCTGAAGTATATAGGTGGTCTACATAGCTATTTAAAGCACACCATTCTCATGTTTAATCCTACTAGCATAGATGAGGTATCTGTTCAGGCTACACATCTAGAGGCTAGAGGCAAGAATGTGAACCCATAAATTTGGGGATCATCAAAACCCACTGCAAGCAAGAACAAGGAAAAGAGAAAGTAGAGAAAGTAGAAATGGAAAGAGAGGAAGACAAATGTTGTACAAAAGACCAAACCTTCATGCACTCACTGCAAGAAGGATGGGCATGACGATGAACACTGTTGGATTCTGCATCCGGAGTTGAGGCCCAAGAAGTTTAATGGCAAAAAGAAGAAGACTGTTGCAGTTATTCAGAAGGATTTGGGGTCAGACTCAGGGGATGAAACAACAATCACAGCCACAGGTATAAAAGGTAAAAATTCTGAAGCATCTACTAGTAATTCTACACAATCTACTAATAACGAAGAAAATGAGAGGAAAAGACATGAGCTTTTTCATATTAGAGTTATTTCCAAGCATCAAAAGATTGATACTTTGTTTGATAATGGCTCACAAGTAAACTTAATTTCTGAAGCAATTGTAAAGAAGCTCAGATTACTAACCACACCTCACAAGAAGCCATAACCATTGGGTTGGGTATGTGATAAAGTAAAGTTACAAGTGACTAGGCAATGTATACTTAGGTTTTCCTTTGGGTCAACATTTGTAGATGAGGTTGAGTTAGATATCATTCCCTTGAATATATATGGAATTGTTTTAGGAAGTCCTTACTTGTATGATAGAAAAGTTATTTTCTACACAGCTAAAAACAAGTATCAACTCATTAAATATGGAATCAAATATATTGTAAGAGCTCATAAACTCAAGAATAATTATACTCTCATAAAATCAGGGCAGATGAAAAGAATTGTAAATTCATGCAAACAATTTTTGCTGATGGTTGTAAAGGAAAAGAAACCTAATAAAACCAATGTATTTGAAGGCTGTAATGCTAAACAACAAGCTAATTTAGAAAAAGTTGTTTCAGAGTATGACATGCTATTTCAAGAACCTAAAGGTCTGCCAACCAAAAAGGAAATAGTACATGATATTAATTTGTATCAAGATGCTCCATTTCTTAACATTGAAATGTACAAGTTGTCCACTTTAGAGAATGTAGAATCAAGAAGCAGGTACAGGAGCTGCTTGAGAAAGGGTTCATAAGACCTAGCACATCACCATGTGGGTCTCAAATTGTCTTGGTTGAGAAATAAAGATGGCTCATGGAGAATGTGCATTGATTATCGAGCATTGAATAAGATAATGATAAAAAATCGTTATCCCCTTCCTCACATAGATGATCTATTAGATATGTTGAAAGAAGCTATTTACTTTTCCAAGTTGGACTTGCATAGTGGCTACCATCAGGTCAGAGTTACAGAGCAAGATACATGGAAGACTACTTTCAAAACAAAGCAGGGATTGTATGAGTGGTTAGTTATGCCTTTTGGCTTAACTAATGCTCCTGCTACTTTCATGAGAATAATGAATGATGTACTCAGGCCTTTTATTGATGATTTTGTCATTGTATATCTAGATGACATTCTTGTATTTAGTAAAACATGGGAAGAACATTTGAAGAATGTAAAGCAAACTCTAGATGTTTTGAAAGGAGAAAATCTTTATGTTAAACTATCAAAATGTGAATTTGGCAAAACATCTTTGAGTTATTTGGGTCATATTGTAGGGGGTGGTGAACTGAAGATAGATCTCTCTAAGGTTGCAGTAATTGTAAACTGGCCTAAACCCAAATCTGCTACAGAAGTTAGAAGATTCCTAGGAGCAGCACAATATTGGATAAAGTTTATTGCTAATTTTTCCTTGATTGCAGCTCCCTTACATGCTTTAACAGGATTGAACAAGGTGTTTCATTGGGGAGGAAAACAACAGAAAGCCTTCGACACCTTAAAAGAAAAATTAGTACAACACTAGTACTAGCACTCCCCGATCTTCAAAGACCCTTTGAGATTGAAACAGATGCTAGTGACTATGCCATGGGAGCAGTGTTGATGCAATACGGTAAACCCATATGTTATCATTCTGAGACATTTCATTCTGTAGTAGTTAATTAACCCACATATGATAAAGAATTGTATGCATTAGTATAAAGTGTGAAAAATTGGAAACATTATCTAATGGGAAAAGAGACAGTTATACACACTGATCATCAACCACTTCAATATTTAGACTCACAAACTAAGTTGCAGCAACCAAGACACTATAGGTGGATGTGTTTTCTACAATAGTTTCATCTTGTCATCAAATATAAAAAGGGAATACACAATAAAGTTGCAGATATGTTGTCCAGACCAATCATAAATGCATTTACTATACTTAAGCATAACTCAGTATTGCATGAAAGCTACATTGAACAGTATGCTCAAGATATAGATTTTAAAGATGTATGTGCAACTTTAAGTCATGGAAAACAAGTAGAAGAATTGGATTATCATGTTAAGGACCAAATCTTGTTTCATTTTGGAAAGTTATGCATTCCTCAAACCGAAAGAGTAAAGATAGTTCGAGAAGCACACACTTCTCTAATATCAGGTCACTTTGGTGTAACTAAAACAATTACACAGCTACAAAGATTTTGTTATTGGCAAAAAATGAATGAAACCGTTTCTAGATATGTAAGAGGGTGTACCATGTGTGCTAACAGAAAACCCAACAATAGAAAACTAGGCTTGTACACTTCACTACTAGTTCCTTCTCATCCTTGGGAAAGTGTTTCCATGGACTTTGTTGGGGGACTACCTAAATCTAGAAAAGGTCATGACTATTTATATGTTATTGTGGATAGGTTCAGCAAAATGTGTATTTTAATACGCTGTAACAAACAGATTACAGTTGAACAAACAACAAAGTTGTTCTTTTAGCATGTATGGGTTCATTTTGGATTACCCACTTCCATTGTATCTGATCGAGATTCCCGATTTGTTGGGAAGTTTTGGTCAAGTCTATGGGAATTGATGGACACCGTACTGAAGAAGAGAAAAACCTTTCATCCACAAACAGATGGTCAAACATAGGTGGTCAACTAGACAATGATCCAATTGCTCAGAGGCTATTGTAGAAAGCATCCCAAGCTTTGGGATGAACATTTGTGTTATGTCAACATGCTTACAACTAGGCTAAACATTCTTCTACACAGAGATCTCCTTTTGAGACCTGTTTTGGTTTCACACCAAGGTCTACCTTGGATTTTGTCTTTGGTAAAGACATAGCGGTTGATGGACATAGTGATGTGGACAAGGCAAGCAAGTTCATTGAACAAATCCAAGAGATTCACCAGGCAGTACATGAACAGCTAGAAAAGAGCCAAGCCAAGTACAAGGCAAGGCATGATAAGCATCAGATTGAGCATAGTTTCCAAGTTAGTGATCAAGTTTGGTTTTATATCAACAAAGACAGAATGCAAGGTGAAGGTAAGAATCTGAAGCCAATAAGGTATGGACCTTTGAAGATACATGAGAAAATCGGTGAGAATGCTTTTTTCCTTGATTTTCTAGCTTACATGCACATCTATTCAGTAGTTAATGCAGAAAGCTTGAGACTGTTTAAACCTTCAATGATTGAAGATCCCGAAGAGCAGAGTCAATTGCCTTCTATTATGATTTGTTGCTTGAATATCTCAATGAATTGCGGGAAGATACAATTCTGGACAAGAAGGTGGGAACTACATGCAGAGGGGATGTTGAGTACCTCAGGATTGGACTCAAAGGTTCAAAACCAAGAAATGCAAGATGGATAGAAATTGGGCAAGTGAGGAATCTATATCTTCACTTGGTTGATGCTTAAAAACCAACTTTTGGTGGTCCAAAAGATTTTTCATTGGGAAGGCGTGATCCAAAATGGATCCTAGAAAACTCTCTAAGTTTTCATGAACTCCCTAAAAATTATGCCAAAAATTCAAAGTCTTATAAAGATCAAGCTATCAAAGGGAATCCTCAGACAATTGCAATGGCGATCAGCACGGATCAACGAGGGCTGTCGATCTAGCGCACAGAGTGGCAGAACATGGTAACACGAAATGAAACCAACCAAAAAATGTAGGGACAAATTTAAGCAGCAGAGGTAGTTTCCGATATCGCATATCACAGGGAAAACCTCTCAATGAAGAGAAGCCCTGAGCACAAGTTGTTAATCGCATATCATAGGGAAATTCTCTCAGTGAAGAGAATCCCCAAGCACCTGGACCCAAAATAATTATAAAACGTAGAAAATATTGTTTCAGTTTCGTTGGAGTGGGATTCCACAAAACCGGGAGGATATCGGATGGGCTTCGAGTGGTAAGCGGTTCAACCAAGTTCTGCCCAATGCCATACAGTGATTTCCACGCATCCCAGGGAAGAGAGAGAGAACCACTCACATCGGACAGGTAAACATCATGCTACTTAGTCATCCGATATGAACGACGACCGTAGGATCTGGGGCCTCTAGATCAACAACGAAGACGCGTTCCAATGGATGACCAGATTTGACAAGATTATCAAGTAGGATCACCTAGGATTTGAATTCCAATATGGTTGATGCATTGGCAGAAGGTCACGTTTCGCGGGCATTCTTGGAGTTAATGTAAAAAATAGTCATTTCAAATATGTCCAAGAGAACTGACACTCATCCATTATGAAATAGGTGGCCACCTCCCTGTGAGGTGTTACACAATGGCTGACTACGCAGGACAGAGGGATTCAAATGGATAGAGGTAGGGGAACTGAAAAGTCGGGAAGCGGAAACGAATAGCCAGGAAGCAAATTGGCTTTAAAGCCACAAACTGACAAAGAGCAGTAAGCAGTAGGCAGTAAGCTGAAAGCAGAGAGAAGAAGCTGAGCTGACCTATAGAAGTGAAGGCAACATCATGCCAAGATTAGGATAGAAAAAGAGAGGGTCAGAGAGTCTATGTAATCTATAGAAGACTTGAGAGGTTCAAGTGAACTCCTCTGTATATGCTTGTCATGTATTGAGTCTCAGATTGGGCTCATACTACCGTGACCAATAGAGGTCAAGAGTCAGTGAGGAGAGTCTATGTACTCCAGAGACTTGGGGGATCCAAGTACAGTCTTACTAATTTATACTTGTTGTGTGAGACTCAAATTGAGCTCACTGTTGTAAAAAACTCTGCTTTGAAAACATAATAGAGAGGCCACCACTGAAGGCTGGAACAGGAGTATTGGGTGAACTCCTTATTAAACTTGTTGTGTTTATATGTGTTGTCTATTATGTTTTCCTTAACTGCTTCATTGCTTGTGTGTTTCACAATTTGATCGATCCATTGCATAAAGTAACATAGGCACATCCACGCACATGAGTCTATAATACCTTATTGTTTGTCTTAGAACAATTTCAGATCAAGAAAGGAGAAAGTCTAGAATGTAAAGCAAAACCTAGTAAACCCTAATTAACAAGCTAATTTTACTTTTGCCAAAAACACTATGAAAACCATGAAAGAAATGCCATTACCTACTCAAGGAAGTAAACAACATCTAACCATGCTATTTCTAGAAGTAAATAAGAAAAAAACATATTTTTGGATTATTATGTGTTTTTATGTGAATTTAACATGCATCTAATTTATTGTGTGTGAGTGTGGCAGCGAATAGGTGGTGTTAGAGGGTGGTTTTGGAGCTTGGGAGGATGTAGGATGGTGTGGATGGGTCTTTGGAGGTCTTAGGTGGCCTTCTGGAGGCTTTTCCCACACTCAACCTTCAAAAGAAAGCCTACAGGAAAAACTACGGGAGGACACAAGAAAACTGCAGGAGGAAAACAGGGAAACTACAGGAGGCCGAGAGCAATTCGCTGTTTGGAGGGTGTGAGAGTGGGTGGAAAAGGTGGATGGAGGTTGGAATGAGGTGTTAGGGCACCTAAGGTCTACCATGAATCACCAGGAAAGAGAGAGAGATGACTGGGTTTGCTCAAGGAGAGAGGAAGAAGTTCTATGAAAAATAAAGGAAACTAGGGCAGAATTGAGGTGAGGTTTGGGAGGCCTATAGGGCATGGATCAGATGGAGGGTGTGATTTCTATTAAGCTAGCCTACTATTGGAAGAGATCTGCTACATAGAAATTGATAGTCAACCAAGAAAATCAAGCAACCAATGAAATGAGTGCATCCTAGGAAAAATAGAGTTTTGCATTAAAATTTCCTAAACTATGATGTATAGAAGGAAATGCTGTAAGAAAGGAAATTATGCAAAAGGACTATTGAAAATTAGGAAGTGAAAATGATAAAGAAGATCTAAAGCAAAGAAAAAATGGACTATCAACCTACTAGAGAGTTGCAAACACTAGAAGTCCTAGGAATGAGGAAAATATGTGTTTTTGGGGCATCAAGAGAGTCTTTGCCTCAAATCATAGTCCTAGAGGGAGGAAGAGAGGCCAAGGCACTGTTGCTAGCCTTTTGAATCTTCTCTGATCACTGCTTAACCTTCTACATAAAGCATAAATGGAAGCAAGCTACTAAATCATCAAAAGCAACCTTTCTTAACCATAAGATAAATACATCTAACAACAAACTAATCTAAAAACTGAAGTAAAGCATACAAATACAAGTAAATAGAAGCTTGGTTGCTTGAATAGGGCCAAGAGCCTCATCCCTCTGTGGTAACTCAGTGCTAGCTCAAAAAGGATTCCATCTTCATTATCAAAAAATAGCAAGATTACATAAAACTGTCATAAAATAGTAAGCTCGAAACTTGAGCATAGTTTACACAAGAAAAAAAAAAAGTCAACCCTAGGGAGGCCCTTGGCCTCTCTACTTATACCTCTGAAGCTATCAACAACTTCCTTAAAATAAAGGAGGCTTGTCTCCCAAAACTCGAGATAACTATCAATCATCTTCCACTTGCTCGACTGCCTTCTAGTGCATGATTCAGCTGCTTGTACTCCAAGCTGAATGAAGGGGAATTCGAAGTGAGGAGCAATAAATGAGGGGGATTACCTCCTATAAGTCCTCTCCTCCATCTACTTTGAGTTATTGCTACAGTTTGACCACTAGATCCTTGACTTTGACCTCGAAATCCATCAATAATCTGCATTAAATACATGTTAGACCACATGGCATAATACTAACTCAACTCACCCTATAAGCATAAATATAATCAGAAAATCATATAATAAGCTAAGAGAATGTCTGATTTGACTAGGTTAGGAGGTAAAATGAGCCCATATAATTACCCATTTATGAGTCTCATCACATTGAAACAAGAGAGGAGCCTACCAATTTAGAGGAGGAGTTGCTTGATGCACAGTTCTTTGCCATGCGCGTCACAAAAAATCACTTTGCAGACATTATACATTTTCTGACTACAGGAACAAATCCAAAAGGGTATACTAGTCAACAAAAGAATATAGGTGCGTGGTATATCATCACTGTGACTGAGTATTTGACAATATGGCAAGAGGCACAACTCGTGAAGCACTGTACAGGGGCAACAACAACGAAGTTCCTATTTGAGTATGTGCTGACTAGGTTTGGTTACCTAAAGATTTTGGTGAGCGATCGTGGTACACATTTCCTTAATGAAATGATCAGCACGCCGACAGAAGAATTCCAAGTCTATCATCAGAAGAATATTCCATATCACCCTCACACTAATGGGACGGTTGAAGCATTTAATAAGATATTGGAGAACGCGCTAACAAAGGTTTGCAATGCGTAGAGAAATGTTTCGAACGTGCATGTACCAACGGTGCTATGGACTTACAGAACTACTTGTAAGAAGTTGGTTGGACAGAGACCTTTTAGGCTGGTTTATGGCGTAGAAGATGTGATGCCGATGGAGTACATTGTACCTAGTCTACGCATAGCAGTGTTCACAAGAATGGTGGACTGCGGAGCCCTGGAGGAGCGGCTCGCACAACTGACAGAACTCAAGGAAGATATACTTTGGTAGGATTCCATCAACAATTTCAGAAGGAGCACGAAAAGGCATGGCATGATCGGCACATTATACTACGCACTTTCAAGGTAAATGATTTAGTTTTATTATATGACAACAAGTTTAACAAATTTCTAGGAAAGTTTCAGATGCATTGGTTGGGGCCATATGTCATCAAAGAGATCACCAATGGTGGAGCAGTTGAGCTGGTGAAATTGAATGGAGATCCAAATCTGGGAAAGGTAAATGGCAGCCGATTGAAACCATACACCGGGGATCTGACCAGATGACTACATGATGGAGCATAGTGTTAGCACTCCAGGCAGCTGCAAGGAGGCATAGGACTATAAACTACACTGCCCGAGTTGTATAGCTACGCGACAAGGGGTCTGCGCGGAAAAAAAGAATGTCACAATCTTGACAAAAGCACGAAGGGAGTTGTGCTATAGAGGGAGAGACTGCGCAACACAGCCAGAAAGTGACTGTTACTGTCACTGTTCATGATTTGATAGTGAGAAAATGGCTAAGAGGAGCGGGGAGGTGGGGGGGCAACATTTAAGGCTGAATTTAAGAGTGAGATCATTGAAAATCTGCTACCAATCTAGCATTTATGAGAAGATTTTGGGGGGAACTGTCGGATTTGAATTCGAATTTGCCTATAAATTACAGATGGCTATCCAATGAGAAACATTTTGCATTTTGAGAATTTCTGAGTTGTGCCATCTATTGTGCATGAACCATGAGTTCTTTGAGAACTTGGTCGTTAGTTCTGTATTTGAAAGGTTACCTGAGGAAACCTAGCAACTCATTAAAAACTTCATGTCTGCACCCGTAGAAACTACAAGTGCTAGAGGGTCTATTTCCTCTGAGGGAGCTGCCCCTGAGGTTGTGAGCATGGAGGTTCACACAGCAGTGCCCAAGTCGTTGAGGTCGCCTAGGCCGAAGCCTACGCCGACAAGAGAGCTCCCAAAGCCAAAGAAGGATAAAAGAATAGAAGACACTACTGGTGCGCGAGTCACTAAGGAAACATCCAAGCGCCATGCAAGAGAAAGGAAAGGTGGTAGACCTAGAGGCCGAGGAGGGTGCGAAAGACAATGATATTGACGGGGTTGGCCCCATTTCCAAGTTGCCAGAGTACATCCCTCCCCGCTAGGGCAAGGTGAAAGTCGTGAAGGACCCGAATGAGGGACAATTCCTCCTTAATACACCCCTGCTACCAGATGCTATAAATTTTGAAGGTCCGTGCTTGGCGCGTGTCCCACATCTAAAGCTTGAAGATTGGGACCTGGGGGAAATTGAGCAGTTTCCCCACCTTGCTATCAACACTTTTATGAAGTGCATTTTCTACAAGGAATTTGGTGTTACCATGTTGGAGCTAGTGGAATGGATTCATGGGATGAACAAAGCAGGATTGTTGAAACTGCTATGGGTGTCACATTACCACCACGCCCCGATTAATTTGATAGTTATTAAACAACTGTTGTGTCCTATGCATGATGGGTGTTTAAGGCTGAGTGAGCCGATACCTATAACCGATATGTTGATCCATCGGATGACATTGTTACCTCACTTTAGGTTGAATCCGACCAAGGCATTTAGTGGAAAGATGGGTGAGTGCGACCTCGCCAAAAATATGAAGGACATGTTCAAACTTGTCAAGAAGCCGTGCAGGTATTCAATTTCGAGCATTACGGACCCCGCGGTGAAGGTGTCCACCCAAATTTGGCTGGAAAGGTGATGAGGAAGTGCTGTCTGGACAAGGTACTAGTGGTTTCACTAGTGGCCCAATGCGCGGAGGGTGTACAGTTCAACTGAGTGTGCTACCTATGCAGCGAGTTCCTCGCAAACTGAAGGGAGGCACAAGACCACAACAAGACATTCCATTACTCATGGATAATTCTATCGATTGTGCTGGTCGCGTGGGAGTTTCCGAAGGACAACCAATTTCGTTTGATTGAGACATATTTTCCAGAAGTAGCAAAATTTGCGTCGTTATGGGCTACCAAGGACGTTGAGTGCATCCAAGAAAGTAAAGTATTTTGGGTGTTGATGGAGGCGAGCATCCGTGCAACCATCAACAAAAAGCTTCGGTTGTCACCAACCATTTTTTATTAGCTCTTTGAGTATGTGGAGTTCAAGGCAGACGTCCACCATGTCTATACTCGAGCGTGAAAGGATCCATACCAGAAATGGTATGATTTACCATACTTATTTATGGATGACACCATCGCTGAGGTCCTCAAGCAATGGCCAACAGACTGGCACACAAACTCATATTTGGATGTCGAGACTAGAAAGTCCATAGAGAAACAAAAAAAGGAAGCCACCTACCTAAAAGTTTAGCAATTGGCTGAAAAGAGAAAGAAGGAACTGAGGAGAAGGCGCAAGCAAAATCGAAGCGCGCTGCAAAGGAAAAATCAGAACAGGAAGAGCGCAACTCTAATAGGAGCTAAAAATCCCATCACATAGATGGAGGAAGAAGAGCAATCAAAACAAGGTGGTGGAGATCAAGAAAGCACTCCCTTATAGGTGAAGCACAACAGGAAACAGGAAAAAGAAGGACTGCAGAAGAGGACCAAGGCCTCCAAGTCATCGCTAGACCATATCACCTTGACGGAGGGTGACTTGGATGACATTGGTGACAAGGTAAGGGATACGATGGTAGAACTGTTGCAACAGTTTGAGCAGTAGCAGAAGCAAGCACTGGTTGCCATACAGTCAGGTCTAAATGAGCTATAGATCCAAACAACTTGAATCCAGGCAGGTATAGCGCAGAGCAGCGCTGCATCAACTAGTTGGGTGTCGGGGACCGCCCAAGAAACAAAGTTGGTTTGATCCTTAGACCTTCGGGGAGTCACCTTGCATGATGGAGCCTTGAGCATAGAGGTGGATGCTGATAAGGCCATTGTCAGTGCATTGAAGAACATTGGTCTAAACTTGGCTGCACTCCCTAGCAAATTCCTGCAGACACTGCAAGCAGGTGTGATTGTAATGATCAGGGCCTGAGAGCATTGCGCGTTGAGCTTGATCAACAAGCAGAAGGTAAACAACGAACATATGTTTGTGGAGAAAACAATGAACATATGTTCGTGGAGAAAACAATGACCATAACAACATGGAAAAAGGTTCAGGAGCAGAACAAGCACACTACAGTTGTGGTAGCCGAAGCAAGTAGAACAGTTTCAGAACTGCACATACCAGAAGGAGCACCATTGGAGGCCAAGATCCGGAAGTTGGTTGCAAATGTGCGTGATGAAAAAATGGAAATGGCCAAGGTTCAGTTTTAGTTGAACCTCAAGATCACAGAGCTTGAGTTGAAGCTACAACCTTTAACTCCACTAGAGGTTAGAGAACAACGTGAAGCTGTTGTAAAAGATGGAGTTGTTGTAGTAGATGCCGCAGTGGCGGAATGCACTACACTCTTCAAGCAGTCGATGGAGCTACTCACGACTCTACAGGAAGATCCTAACTTGTAGAGGTTGAACACAGAGGCCCAGGATTTGCAGTAACAATATGATGAAGCAAGGGCGATAATGCACACTGTCTTTATAACGCAGAGATTGGAAAAGCTCCAGGAGGCAAAGCAACTGCTCAAACAGGTGGATGAAGCACAGCAAAAGGAGGTAGTCCTCAAGTCCAGATTGGGGCATTGGATGGATGAGGCTTATGTTATCTCTGCCACCATTGGGTAGAAGTTGGCTAGCCTACAGAAAACACAACAGAAGATCCAAGAAGAAAGCACAGGACCAACAACAAAGCATCTGGTGGAGCAAGTCAAGCAAGCGGAAACATAGAGTACATCTAAAGTAGAAGTGGCACAAGTGGAGTTGGGAGGTCTTCATAGTAAGATCTCCGCACTAGCAGAGTGACGCAGGGGGAGTCACAATATTTTTGTTGGGGGCCTATTGGGACAAGGTCCCTTAGGGTCAGTTTTGGGGCAGAAAGCCCAAGTTTTGTTATGTAAAATGTAAAGTCTCCACAAGTTATGGTCAAAGAGCACGGAGATGATAAAGTGTCATAAAGGGTTTCACCCTTTGTTTATGTAAGTTGGGTCAAATTTAGTAGATCTACCCATGGTCTGTGGACCATGGGATTGTATAAAAAGGAAAGTCTTAGAGAGTCTAAGGCAGTTTTGAAGTAGTTATTGATGATGAAGACGAATGTAATGCATCAGTATAAGTGACGAGCGAAGAGTCTTAGAGTAGAAGAGAGGCTCTAGAGCTGAGTGCGCAGAGGCCTAGAGTAGAGTCCACGACTGAGTATGAGGACCCCTGCAGCTAAGTGCACATGGTAGTATCGAGTTTGTAAGAAGAACTGAAGCATCAATAAAGAGATTATTCTGGAAATATTTGTGTTTTGTCCATTTACTTCTGTTATGTATGAATGCGATTATGTAATGATGAATAAAGGGTTTATGATTTAATACTATATTGATGCGTGAATCTGCATATCTTAAATTTTTATATGAATGCGAGTAATAATATATGTTGATGCAAAGAACATCTTAATGTATGTTAAAGTAATTAGAGACTTAAGCCGATATGGGTAAATACATAAATAGGAGTAGTTATAGAGGCACATAAGTAGTTTATTCGCTTATTCAGGGTCTGCAAAGGATAGTCGTCGACCTTCGCAAAGGTCTAGAGGATAATTAAGAGAAGTATATTGATAATCCCTAAAAGGATTATCGATCTGCGCAAAGGTAGAGTTAGGGCATAAAATGACATTACACTAATCTCTGGGTGTGGAATCTTGGTTCCAGCATGCCCTCATACAGCTTCAGGTGAGACTTCAGTCCGTGCTCACAGATTGATGCTGAAAGGGCTAGTAGTGTAGGGATTTGTTTGGCTAACTTAACTTTGAACCTGGGTCAGGACCCACTAAGCCAACAACGGAGTGCCAAGACACTATGCGCGGGAGTGCACGAGCCAGACACGCCTGTCATGCCGATATTGTACTCAGTTTGACCACACAATAGAAGAATTCCCTATATTGATAGCTAAGATGTAGGAGAAGAATGTGCATCCTTAACAACCTACCCAAAATTTACAGATGATGAGGGTTGAGCCCTACGAAAAGGATCCAAATGTGAATATCGTGCTGTGAAATGGAATGACAATTGGTGAGGATAAAGCAAAGCAACTTGAAAAGAGTGAATGCGTCTACAAGGCTCTAGAAAAAGAGGTTGGGTTTGATTTGGAGTGCGCGGAAGAAACGTTCATGTAAGCAAAGAAGAGGTTCGTTGAGGCCTCTACCTCAGGAAGTTAGGACAACCTATCTGAAGAAGTTGACCCCTCCATGCTTACTACCTTTTTGGAAACTTGTATGAAGCTGCTGCACGATAACAAGGCCATGAAAGGGTCACAGGAATTGATAAATAAGTGTGTCGGTAAAGAAAATTCTCTTGAAGGACCTCGTGTAGTCATAAAGACAGGCAAACACAAGATGAGAAAAAGGCGTGAAATGAGACTTACTGCACAAATAGGAGAATATGAGATGGACCAATTTATTTTGGATTTGGGGTCCAACGTGAACGTACTTTCGAAACAGACATGGGAAAGAATTGGGAGACCTACGCTGCAGTGGTATCCGATTCAATTGAGGATGGAAAATCAGTAGATTATCCCTATGGGACGCTTGTAGGGAGTGACCGTAGATATCAAAGGTGCGAGTGCGTTGGCCGATTTTGAAGTGATAGAGATCGTGGGTGATAGAAATCCATACCCCGCGCTCTTGGGAATTGATTGGGCTATCAACATGAATGGGGTAATCAATTTGAAAAAGCGGACAATGTCATTTGAGAGGAGATCGCTCCGCATTGTAGTACCATTGGACCCTACAGAAGGATTGTGCTATACTGAACCAGTTTGCAATTATGAGGAAGGCGATGATGATTTGGACCAGATCTATAAAATAATAGTGCGAGACCAAGATTGGGTTAATCTGATAGTTGAAGGATCAATTGCATAGGACCGTGAAAGCTCCTATACCTCATATTCAGATGAAGAGTTGGAGCACTAGCAGAATAGGTTGCATGAAGTATCCACGATGCGCTGTAATATGATGACTAAATAGTTGCGCTACATATCATCGGAGGTAAGAAATTTACCTTGTTATGATGGTTTAAGTGATGTGGATAAATTTTTGGATGCTTTTGAAAGAGAGGTCCCGAAGGATCATCGGTTTCAGGTGCTGGAGTTGGCGTTGCGCGCTACGCCCGCATGGTGGTGGGGTATGCATAAAGACAATTTTGATGGATGACGCGAGTATAAAAGAATGATGAGATTGTGGTTTAGTGGACCGAAAGTTTGGTTAACTGAAAAATATGATGGAAGAAATGATCAGTGCGATAATTTAGTAACACGGACTAAGGTTTATGGAACAGAGCCACACCTAGAGTGGGTGCATTTATTCTGTCACGCTTTGGATGTAATACCAATGAATTGGTACTCAGAAACAGAGCTCTGCCACAGCACCGGGGAGTGGGACGTTTTGAGATAGGGATTCTTGATGACCTTCAGCTTTGAAGACAGGTTCGAAAGCATTGATGAGTCATTGTAGGAGGTTAAGGCAACGATCTTTAGAATACCATAGGATCCTTTGGAATTGATTCAGCCAGACTGGAGCACCTAGCTGCGCCATGCACTGGAATGCTATAATGTGACTGCCAAAGGAGATAATGAGGATCCAAGGAATATTAACATCCAAGAAGCAGAAGGCCACCACGAAGTTGAAGGATCGCAGATAGAGAATCCATATATCACCACACCACTGAAAACTAGGAAAGTGAACATTGCGATAGAAGCGGAGCAGAAGTTTGCGAAGATTGGGAATCACTGGGATGATGCCATAGTAGATAAGGTCGCTGAATTCCTCTACGAGTATCAGGATTTCTTCCCTACTAATCTGAATTTGAAACTACTTGTAAATTCTTAGCAAGGTATTCAATTCAGTAAACATACATGTTTAAGTGATGCACATGTCTTGTAGTTAGAAACAAATGAGTTTTTCAGTTGTTTATGATCCTTTTATGTGTAGTAGAATTAATTCATTTCTCTGTTTAACATACTAAAACAGATTTGTTTAGGAAAATAACTCAAACACAGATGCAAAAGAAGTTGATAACGCAGTTCACCCCTCCTGGGCTATATCTGTTGGGTCCAAGGGTCCCAAATGGGCATGTCCTTGATTTTACTAAAAGCTCAAAATGATTGTATAGCTGAATACAAGCCTCTATAGGCAAATTAGACTGTAAAAATGGATTTAAAACACTCAAATCCTTTAGGATTGACTACTGGTTCACCTCCAATGGGTATTTGCAACCCAATACAACTCTCACAATGTTGGGACCTAGTGGCTCCTAGAACATCCATGGAGCAAATACATCTACAAACGACCTTTGATTGCCCTCTCACCTATGCCAATGGCTTCAAAATCATCTAAAGACACGAAAAAAAAAAAAAAAAAAAAAAAAAAATAAATAAATAAATAAATAAATAAATAAATATATATATATATATATATATATATATATATATATATAATATAATAAAAAAAAAAAAAAAAAAAAAAAAAAAAAAAAATAATAAATAAATAAATAAATCATCCAGAAAGGACTTTCCTAGCCAAAGTTATGGCCATTTACTTCCCACTACCAGTTAGTCCTAGAAAGACTCCAGCTAACTTTAATCAGAGTCCAGATAACCCCGACAGTTTGGCAATCCCACCATTTTTTTAGCGCTCTGCCAAAAACTCCGCCATTGGCACTAATAGTTAACTTCGTTAACTCCGCGCATGTGACTGGTTTACATAACTGGCAATTATCCCTTGGATTCCATGCTAGAACTGTTGGTTAACTATGTGTTTAAGCCCGGTCTTATGGGAATGTGACCACGTATCATGTATAACCATTACATCTGCGTGGTTTAGGGAATAGCTCCACGGTTCTGGGCGTTGTGGTCATATGCATGGGGGTTGTCCCCCTTGGGCCCTACCCTTAACAAAATTCAAACTGTAACCTCAGTTTGTTCCGCAACTTAAACAAGTCCGGTGTTCATGGTTCAACAGTAAAGCGTGGGAGTGTTATAAGGTAGGTCGCGTGTTCAAACCTCTTCGCTGTTAACATTTTAATGTATGCCAAAAAACTGTACTGACGTCATGATGATGTAACCTGGGCCACGTGGCGGCCTCCAGGCCTACCACATGGCAGGCTTCCATTCGCTGCCCAAAACAGAATATTCCATGGAATACTTTATTTTAATTTTTTTTGAACAAATTCAAAATTTCAATGTTACTGGGAATTCTTCTTTTTGGCATAACTTCCTCATACGGAAACCGTTTTTCGAACCGTTCATGATACCAGAATCAGGAGAATGAGATCTATCCAGTCGTTCAAGTTCAAAACACTTTTGAACACTTTGAAATTTGAGCTATCACTAAAGTCCTGGATCACTATCTGATCACTCCTCCCCATTAGGATCTTTTGGACCCTAAAAGACTGATATACTGATCTAAACATTAAATGAGAGTATGGCACCCTCTTCTTTCAGCCTCTATACACTTGCCTGCATAGCTAGTGCCTTTCAACAAAAACTTGAAGGTATACGACACTTCCCTTCCTGAATGCGCTTGTCCTCCTGTCAAGAACTGTCTTCCTTGAACTCATTTAGGATTTACAGAAGGTAGCTGAACATCGCTTCCAAACTGCTTCCATCATGGCGACTTTTACTGCTGCAAATCTTCTTCTGTAGATGATGTCAAAAGAAGATAATAACTTGATGAATAAATTATTGTTTCAACAAAAGAAACATATTTCACATCCTGTGAATCAACATTGGATCTATACATCATGTTTACAAATGATCGACTAAATCACAAGTCGACAAAATCATGCCTGTTGTGGAGGTAAATCCCCTCTGCGGATAGAGGCGATCCCTACTAGCCCAAATGGGGTCTAGCAACAATCAAACAACACTATCACGCAGGTTCCTAATTGCAAATTAAAGACTGATGATGAGGGCCTACCTGGACTCCAACGCTAGTACTTGTAGAAGAGTTGACGCTCTCGTTCCTTTGCTCCGGCTCGTCATGATCCCAACGATCTCCGTGAATGGACACTTGCACATGCAAAGAACGACACAAACACAAGCATAAAATCCAATAGATGCAACTATATATCAGTCAGAAAGGATATAAATCAATCATCATTACAAAAGACAATAAGAGTGGAACCATAATGATAGTCGTCTATTATTGATAAACAAAGAAGAATACAACCATAGTTCTGACATCAAATCCTCCTTTGGCTGGGTGATCAGCAGCACATGTCTTGCAAATCTTGTTGGGAATGGGGAACAAGCCTCTCTCTCCTTGGTTATTTGGACAAGAATCTCCTTACTCTAGATTTAGCCTTATGGGAATGAAGAAGGCTTCTTGCAGCATGAACTTAGCAATTCTCAATCTTTGGAATCTTGGAACTTGGAACTTGGAACTAGAACTAGCTTGTCAAATGCAAAAGGACAAGCTTTTATAGATAGAGGAGAAGGAGTTAGGATCATCCACAATATTCATGGGATTGGCTTTATCACTAAGAAGCTTCCATGAGAGGTGGAAAACCACTTCCCTCTTATGGAGATTCGAAGCCAAACTAAACCAACTCAAGATAGATTCAGTTCATGAGTGAGTTAGGAAGAACCTTCGAATGTTTGTTTGTTAAAAACACTACCTATTTTGGCTGGCGCGAGTGCGACTCTGAGACAGAGCGCCAGATGGCGCACCCTCTTTAGAGGATTTCCCCCATTGGCATGGAAAAAAGGTTGTTTTTATGGGTATTTTGCAGAAGATGTCTTCAGGGCATATGAAGTTCATACTCAGGGGAATACAATGCAAGTGTTTCCAGGTCATGTCACTTCTCACAGGTCCTAGAATGAGTCCTCCAAGATGCGGGAAAAGGGGTAACAGGGACAGTGACAAATTGTTGTGTAACAGATGCCCCCTAAAGCATGAGGCCCGAGAGAGAGAGGGGTGAAATTCTTTACAAGAACATGGCCAACCGAAAACACTGCCGCCAGAGAATCTGCATGGAGAAGTACAACTGATATCTCAAGTACATGATGTATGTGGTATGGGTGCAGCCATCCATAGCAGAGTACATAAAATTCTAGATCCAAGGTATGGACGCAGCTATCCAGTGAGGATCGATAAACAGACTCAGGCATGGTCGCAGCCATCCAGTGAATGAGTCATGTAATGAACATAATAATCCACAAAATCGCAACTTGGATCTCAACAGAAAAAATCCAGGGTCTTGCGCTCCATCTCGACCCGAACAAAGTACAAGTTCAAGCATGCGAATATGGGAGTCGAAGTCGAACATGCAGGAACATCGTCTGATTACCAGTCAATGATGAGAACTATTAACATACGCGAGAGGTACCACCAATAATGACAATGGTCCTCAAGGTACTATAAGTACAATCTACAGCGTGTGAATCAATGAGCCGACGTCGAACACCAGTAGAATCATTCGATCGGAGGCCAGTGATGAAAACCTCACGTCGAACACGAAGAACCTGCCATTGAGGCATGCAGGCTCCAAGGCACCTGAAGGGAGTCTCTAGGTCAACTTCCCGGATAATGAGCTGAAGTCAACAGGAAGCGACCTTGATCGAAGGTGGGCCATAGTGTTTCCCACATCATCGACACAAGACAAAGGAAGAATAATATTTTGTGAATCAGGATTATGTGAGTTATCAGAGGGAGGTTGAGTATTCTGCAAAGGTCAACTTCTCTTGAACATATTGGCGGCATGACAGTGGACTTGGCAGTATTTGACATCAAATGATCAGAGGTCATGGTGACAAGGCAACGAGCAGATGAGAGGCCAAACAAGATCACCCAAACCCACGGAAGCAAGTGAAAGATAAGATGAGATGTCCCCACCCAGACATGAATGCAGACAAGTGCCATGTTCAAGAGCGACATACTGCCGACACGACAATAATTGTGGTTCCATTTTCCCCACCATTTCTGGCGAGTACCCTGTTTATTTTTTTATGACAAGCTTGACGGGGATAGCATATGCTTGAAAGGTGTCATTTCGATGGAATCCGATGTCATTAAGTTTTAACGAGTCTGACAAAGGAAGAACTCAACGTCTTTTCATGTTTAGAGAGTTTGAAAAGATGGTGGAAAAGGAAACTCCAGGGGTGTCCTTTTTCGTAAAGTTGTGTCTCTCGAGCCTGAAAAAGTATAAAACAATGCTCAAAAGAACCGCCCGATCATTACGATCGAGGAGTACTTTTCATGAGTAGTGATTTCAACTTGAAAAAGTAAAAAAGCGATCGAAACCATGTTGCTTCGTAACCGTTAACGAACCTGAAACGACAAGGGTCCGACGATCTTTTCGTTGTTACACGGTCGGAAAAGAGTTTAAAGACGACCACCTCTCATTTATGTTTAACGAGTCGAGAGGAATAACTCGACATTCTTTTCACGTTTAGAGAGTCAGAAAAGAGCAGAAAGATGACTCCATAGTGACTTTTTCGTGTATTTACCGAGTCCAAAAAAGTATAAAATACAACTCGTTTGATCGCCTAAGTCGCACAAAAATCTGTTGCTACACAAAAACAAGTGTAAAATCGATTTTCGACAAAATATATATTAAAATATTTGTAAAAAGGACTTTTAAAACCTATTTAGGGTTTAAAAAGCTATAAACATGTGAAAATGGTAAAACAAAAATTACTTTTGACTTTTACCTCATTGGAGAGTGACAATAGTGCTTTTGGTGTGCGATCTTCGGGCGACGATTGTGACGAATCCGTGTGACCATTCAGAGTGCCGTCAGTTCCAGGTAAGAGGCCTCCTCTCCCACTCCATTTTTGTCCATTTTTTAGTTGCTTTAGCTTGTTTTATCGACCTCTGTGGAGGGAAATTTAAAAAATAGGTCTGCGCCCATTGGCGCGGGTATCAGGCACGAACCCGCGCCAATGGGCCCTTTTTCTCCAAAGGCTTGCGCCCATGGGCGCGACTGTTTTAGAAACAGTCACACCAATGGCTGAGCGCACCCTTGTTTCAAAATTTAACAATTTTAAAGCAATTCCAATGCATTTTCAAGTTTTCCAAAGATCTAATTGATGGTTTTGACCTTGTGGTTGCAAGGAACAAGCAAGATGGTACTCCAATGGAAGGAAAGAGAGCATGAAAAAGTAGAAGAATTGGCCATAGCAGATGAAGACTGTATGGAAGCCCTTAGAAATTGTAGGCTAAAGAAATACTTCCTCCTGTCCTATCTACGAGCTCAGCCAGAGCTCTTACGATATTTAATCAACCTTTGGGATGAACATGATCAAGTGTTTCATATACGAGACCAAGTACTGGAACTGGACGTATCTAACGTCTATTTCATCACTGGACTGTTGCGCAGAGGGCCGGTGCCCCTATTGACAGGTAGTAGGCCATCCGGTGATAAGATGGAGGAGGTGATGGGTCGAGTTTGCCCAGGGGCATAATTTGGATCCGGCAGCTCAAAAGTGGATATCGCCACTATTCTGGACCTAATACTCAGAGCCATATTGTTCACCATCACATGAGCTATGAGGGCACAGGCACCCTACGAAGCAACAAAGAACCAACTAATACTGGCTACAGAGTGTCTCAATCCAACCATCTTCAATTGGGCGGGCTGCGGTGACGACCAATATGAAGAGGCAGCTTACAAAAGGTAAGCACGGAAAGCTGCAACAGTATGGGTATGGTTCCATTTTGGTGACGTTCATTTTGGAACGGGTACCAATCATTTAGGGCCAAGGGGCCTTTGTACCTGATCTGGTGCCTCGAGAGTCGAGGATGGCTCGTTGGGTGGCACTGATGCCTAGAGGGGGGGGAAGTCAACAAATGTCATGGAGGCCAAAGTTTTTTGGGTGGCTTTGTCGCCAACTGATCATGGTCGAGGATTGTGCCGTATGCAGGGACAGACTTCACAGGCGACCCTGATCTCCCACTGCCAGAGGGAGAGGATTGGGATGAGGAGATAGGTATGACCTCTTTTTGATTTCGTGTTTTATGATTTTTTTGTTAATACGTGCTTGAACTAATAACAATTATATGCATATACAGATGTTGGCCCAGAGCGCCCAACCGACATGTCTCCTATTGCGAGGAGGAACCAGCCTGCAGCAGATCCTCAGGAGGAGGGTGCTAAGGGGGGAGAACTCATCCAGAACCTTAAGGGTATCACTCGAGGGATCCCGGATTATGCTCGGCTAGCGGATGTCCCATTAGCGTACCTGAGGCACATGGTGGGGGTGCCCAATCGCATCCACTGACTCTTGAGATGTTTAGTGCGAGCAGTGACGTGCTGCCATGAGCACCATAGGGATTAGATATCTAGGCTTTATTTCCATGCATATTTTTTGAGAGACATGTTGTCTCCGGATGTACTAAGACAAACATGTATTATTTTTTGATGATGCATGTGGTGCAAAAATTTGGACATATATATATATATATATACACATATATATACATATGCTTTATGGTTTATTGTGTTTTATGCTTCTTATGCTATCTTAAATTACATGTTATGCAAATGTCTGTCCAATACATAATTAGCTAATGCATCGGTTAACGTATTAAATCGTCTTGGAATATGTTGATATGTAATGAAATCAAAATCCCTTTCTAACAACTTAACACGTAAATATAACCTTAAAATCTGATGGTCTCTGACGGAATAACGCCCATTAAGCTGGTGGACGACAAGCTGAGAGTCCAAGTTCACAACCAATGTTCGAATACCAAGATTAATCGCCTCGGCTAATAACTCAATCACAACACTATACTCAGCAACATTGTTTGTGGTACAACCCAGACAAACCCCTTGAAGTTCTACTAGCTCACCATAAGGATTGTAGATCACCCATGCCGCAGAGGACAAGTTGCGTGTACTGCAGGAGGCACCATCAACGAAACCAACGTAAGGTGAAACAGACATCTGTCCAAGAAGAAAAAGGACATAATAAGCGGCAATCATGCCGACACACCAAGACAAAAACATGAAAACATGCACACATAACACACTTGCTGAAAGCACACGTATGTACAAAAAATAGAGTGCCTAGAATTATGCATAATATTTTTTCAAGTAGAGCCCTTTCCGGGGCTTATCCAGGGGATTCCCTTCGTAGTCAATAAGCTCGTAGGCCCCTTTTTGCAAAACTCTCTTTACAATGTATGGCCCGTGCCACATGGGCTCGAATTTTCCTGCCCCCAGCTTATCATTGGCTTGATCGTAGAGCAGGACCAAATCTCCCTCAACAAAAGAATGAGGATGAACAGTGTGATTGAAGTGAGTTTTCACTCGCTTCTTCTGTGCTTTGATAGCTAAAGAGGCTAGTCGATGAGTCTCGTCTAGCCACTCCAGGTAAAGAAGGGGTTCCTCTACCGGAGTAGTGTCAGGGAGTAATTCGACGACTAATTTTAACGAAGGGATCTCACACTCGATAGGAAGGGTAGCCTCCAGTCCATCAACCAATTGGAAAGGAGTGAAACCAGTGGCATCCTTCACAGAGGTTCGGTAGGCCCACAAGGAAGAGAACAATATCAAGTTCCAGTCGGACTTATGCATGCGAATGGTTTGTTGAAGCATCGTAACCAGGACCTTGTTAACGGCTTCTACTTGACTGTTGGCCTGAGGATAGTATGGAGTCGAACTATCATGCCGTAGGCCCAACTGGGTTGTAAGCTCAATCATCATATGATTACGGAAATGCTTTCCGTGATCAGTGACGATGGCTTGAGGGACTCCGAACCGTGAGATAACATGATTGAATAAAAACTGTGCCGCGGTGTGACTATCTTCGGACAATGTAGGCATCGCTTCAGCCCATTTTGTGAAGTAATCAATGGCAACGATGATATAACCATGCCCCCTACCGAGCGAGGGTTACAGGTCATATAATCGATGCCCCATTTCGCAAAAGGGTCGATGGTAACAACGGGGTGCAGTGGAGCATGAGGCGCACATATCTTCCATTGGTGAATTTGGCACTCATGACAAGAGCGGATGAAAAGAATACAATCCTTAAATATCGAGGACAAAAAGTAACCAGCGCGAAGGATTTTCTGTGCAGTGGCATCTCCGGACATGTGACCACCACAAGCACCAGCATGGCAGTCATTTAAAACTTTCTCAGCTTCCTTGAGTGTTAAGCATCGGTGGAGAACAGAATCAATGCCGAGGCAGTACAGGGTGTCCCCAACAATGTGATATGGTTGGGATTGATGGTGAATGCGTCATTGAGCATCCTTAGATGTCTCGAGATGAAAAGAGGATGTCTATAAATAGACAATGATATCCCCGTACCAGGGATCGAGGGTGTTGATTAGGAAGAGAGTTTCGTCCGGAATGTGATCCTCTAACCGAGAGGGTGCGGCAAGAGATGGCAAAGAGCACAACAATTCAGCGAAGACAAGGGATTTCGTGGACTTGGCAGTAGTGAATTCCAAGTCAAACTCTTGGAGGATAACAATCCACTTTGAGTACTTGCCCCCCAACAGCTAACGTGACAAGATGTACATCATTGGGTTGCAATCAGAGATCACTGTCGTAATGCGCAACAAGACATAATGGCGGAAGCATTGGATGGCACAAACGGCGGCCAATGCCAACTTCTCGACATAAGCATATCAAGATTCTGTATCTAATAAATTGCGGCTTAGATAATAAATGACATTTTCAGTGCCATCATCATCATCTTGAACAAGAACCATGCCAATGGTGGTATCGGCGGCGGCCAGATACAAAGTGTAATCACGATGGTAACTAGGAGGCCGCAACAGAGGAGCGGAAACAAGGAGAGCCTTGAGATGCTCGAAGGACTCTTGAGCGGCGGAATCCCATCGAAACGGGGTGTCTCGCTTTAGTAACCGCGTAAAACCTTTTGCCACCTTGACATAGTTCAGAATGAAGCGTCGTAAAAAAATTGCTTTACCCTGCAAGCTCTACAATTGCTGCAAGGAAGCAGGGGGAGGAAGATTCAGAATGGCCTCGACTTTAAGGGGATCCAGACGGATTCCCTCTCGGGAGATGATGAACTCGAGAAGTCTGCTAGACTCTACGCAGAAGACACAATTATGCGGGTTGAGCCGAATACGGTAGTGTCGACAGCGGAGAAAGATTTCGCGGAGATGAGCAGGATGGTTTAGACGCTTATTTGAATGAGCTGGTAGATCATCTAGGTAAGGCTGCACGATGTGTCGAATATCATGGAATGCATAAGACATCGCGCGTTGGAAGGTAACACCGACATTCTTCAGACCGAAAGGGAGAGTTTTGTATGCGAAAGTGCCCCACAGACAGATAAAGGTGGTTTTTTGTTGATCAGCTGGCGCAATATTAATCTGGTTATAACGAGAGAAACCATCCATAAACGAGTATATCTCACTTCCAGAACACTCATCAATGAGCTAGTCAATGAAGGGTGTGGGGTAGTTATCCTTGGGACAGGCTCGATTAATATCATGGTAATCAACACAGACCCTGATGGTACCCTGCTTTTTATCCATAGGGACAATATTGGAAACCCAATCTGTGAGTGGGATGGGGTAGATAAAGTAGCCTTGAGAAGCTTTTCGACTTCTGCTTTAATGGTCGTAGCCTTTCGGGGGTGCACGGGGCGTAAACGCTCTCGGACAGGCTTAGCTCCCGGATACGTGGGTATCTCATGCACCACAATGTTTGGGTCGATACTGGGCATTTCTGCATAAGACAAAGCAAAGACATCACGAAACTCGCAAAAAAGGCCAATATAAAGTTGAATTTCCTCTGGGGTACAAGTTACTCCAATATAGATATGCTCGAAAATCCCTGGTTTAACAGAGATGTTGATCGGTTGGGTTTGCGTGATGTTTCCCAGATTCCCTTCAGAGGACACTTGATATATTTGGATGGGTGTCTGAAGGGGTTGTGTGGGGAGACACGAGCAAACCGCTCGAGACAGGAAAGCATTTACCGATGGGTAGGGAGGAACGAGGAACGATGGTGAAGATGGGACCAAGGGGGTTCCTCGAGAGACATAGTCTCTATAATAGCTTCATCAGAAGGAAATGTTTCCTTTAAAGGATCCAAAGAAACAAAATCTCCAAGCCAAGGGGAATGAGCATATGAGTCAAGAGCTCTGCTTAAAGAAGTAGATTTAGAAGGAGGAGCTGATACAGAAACAATCTCAACATAGTTGAGTTTGGCGGGACTCAACGGCATCTCATCACCCCATGATTCTATCTGGTCAATGGGGGGAAGGACCCAAGGATCAGAACGAACCGAAATCATATTGATAGAGGCGAGGTTCGGAGGTGGGAGTGAAAAGACACCCATGAGGGCGGGATCTTTAAAGAGCCCAGCTCCCACACTTTCTAATGAAATGGAGGTATGCTCCACGAAAGGCACGTTGCCTTCGGAAGAGGAAGCGAAGAAAGAGAGCTGGTCTACTATGACAATTTTCCCCTGATGAGGGAAATGAATGACACGAAATAAATATGAAGCCACGACATGCATGGCATATGTCTAGCTCCGGCCCAAAAGGAGGTTGTAAGTAAGATTAGCATCAACGACTTCAACTTCCACTTGGACAGTCTTCCCTTCCAAAGTAATAGGCAAGCGTTGGAGGATACCATAAGGGCAAGATTATCTCCCGTCAAAGGCTTCCAAGGTGGTAGGAGACTGACTCAAAGTCGAAGAACCAATAGCCTTCCAACAAGCAACAGACATAATGCAAGTTGAAAGGCCTTCATCAATAACCGTACGATGAATCGTTTTAGAATTGATGATGACCTGGATAAGGAAGGAAACGGAAGATGGGCATGCACTATATCATCACCGCGACAAAATATTTGACTTTATGGGCAGAGGCAGAGCCAGTTAAGGACTGCATGACTACGATAGCTGTGAATTTTTTGTTCGAGAACATACTGACAAGGTTTGGATGTCCCAAAATTCTCATGAGTGATTGGGGAATGCATTTCCTGAATGAAACGATTAGCGCACTCACTGAGGAATTCCAGATGTATAACCAATAGAGTATGCCATACCACCTGCAAGCGAATGGGACTGTTGAAGCATTCAACAAAACTTGGAGACTACATTGACCAAAGTCTGTAATGCACAACAAAATGACTAGGACTTATGCATCCCTGCTGTGCTATGGGCATACCAAACCACATGCAAGAAGTTGACGGGCCAGACACCTTTTTAGTTAGTCTATAGTAAGAAGGTTGTTATGCCTATGGAATACATTGTGCCTAGTCTGCGAATAGTGGCAATAATAGGTATGGCAGACCGCGGGGCTTTGGAGGAACGACTCGCACAACTAGAGGAACTAGAGGAGGAATGGTTTTGGCTGGACTCCATTAGCAAGTATAGAAACATCGAGAGAAAGCGTGGCATGATCGCCATATCAAGGTGCACACCTTCAAGGAAAATGATCTCATATTACTATATGACAAAAAGTTTGAGAAATTCCCTGGCAAACTCTGAATGCATTGGCTGGGACCCTATGTTGTCAAAGAAGTTACCGATGGGGGCATGGTTTAGCTTTCCAAACTCAATGGAGACCCCTTCCTGGGAAGAGTGAATGGCAGTCACTTGAAGATCTACATGGGTGGGTCAACTACCTGACTAACCATCCGAGGGATAGTCTCCCTACTTCAACTAGTTGGAAGAGAGCACAAGATGATAAATCAGTCTAGGGGAAAGAGGCATGATTGCCAGGATACGCATAAATTTGGCCAATCAAAAAGGTCGCGGTTGTGCGGGAAGGACTATGCTAATGCATTGCTAAGAAGAGAGGTGACCATTGTTGTCACTATTCATGACAAGATGTTTGCATTATGGCAAAAGGGAGTGGGTGGCGAGTAATTAAGAGATGGGGTATGAGCCAGATATGGCACCAACTACCACAGGGTTAACTCAAGGACACCAAAATAGGTGGGAGTTAGTGAATTTGAAATTTGAAACGCCTATAAATCACAAAGGGGCATCCACTGGGTGACCTACACTTCTAGAAAACACAAGCGAGTTACTCATATGGAATTCTTCATTATCTTTGCACAAGGAGTAAGCCCTAGGGTGGTGATATGGCCGATGGAAAGACAAGGCTCTCTGAGGAACATGGTGTTGAAAGATGTGGGTGCCACGTAGAGTTCAACATCAACAGTAGAGGATGTACCAAAAAATGGGAGACACGAAGCCAAATTGGTCTGGATGTCACTGCCTCACCCGAGGGTAGGCCGACGAACTACAATAGAAAAGAGAAAGGATGGAAAGCTGAAGACCACTGGTATAAATGTCATTAATACATCATCTTTGATGTACCTTGAGGATTGGGATCTCGTAGATAGTAGCAAAGGTCTTGCAAAATTGCAACACAAGTTGCAACAGAGAGTGCGAAGAGTAGATATGAAGGTAGGAAGTGTTTGCAGTGGTACAAGGAGGTCCCAAATGCGGCTCCCCCGCTCAAGCTAAAATCCTATGAGGGGGGTTTTTTGTGTTAACCGAGCAAAGAAGAATGAGCATTATCGGTAATGAGAATTGGTAGAAAAAACAAAGAAAGAGCCAGATGAAGCATTGTAGGAGACAACAAAGGAGCAGGAAGACGATGAGCGTCACTTAAAGGGAGGTGAACCGCGAAGCCAAGGTAGCGCATCTCGCCACACCGACGAGTGACGCGGGACAAGTCACGATGATTGTGTTGGGGGACTGTTGGGTAGCAGAGGTCTCGTGTGATAGTTTTTGGGCTGAGAGCGCATAAGTTAGGATAAAAATATTGTAAAACTCTGGAATATGCAGAGCATGAAATGTAAAAGGTCGAGCCAAAGGGTTGTCCGCCCAAGAAATAATATAGAATAATAGGGAGTAAGTCAGTCTACAGACCATAGGAAGGTATATATAGAGCGAGGCTCTATGGGTAGAAGGAATTTTTTGGTATGAAATCTTGTATCTGATATCTAACGGGTTTTTGAAGGAAAGTCTAAAAGCGTCTGTAAGTTTGAGTCGAGGGTATTGGGTAGTGGATAGAGGCATAGAGGCTTGGAAGAGTCTGTAGCCATGTGCACAGACCCCTGCAGCTGAGTGCATAGGGTGGATCTGGATGTATTGGTGATAAGGTGGAAATAGAGATAAGTGATTCTAAAACATTGTGTCAATCTGAGCTATTGTAGATTTGGTTAATTTATTGGTATTACTATTGATTCTTTATGCGCACGCTATGTTCTAGATTAATGTAAATTTATATCTCTGTTAAATACGCGCACCGGTTATCTTGATTAAATGTTTTCTTAAAGACCCTTTTAAGTAGATCAGATCTATAATAAATCATTTAGTGATCAGTATTGAGAAGTAGCCATGCTTTGGGTCTATGTGGAAGAATCGCAATGCGAGACTGTAGGAAGGCACGTGAGCCCTCCAGACCACATCAAGACATCCCAAGGGTGCGAAAACCTAGTTCCAGTACCCTCGCTTGCTACGTCGGGTGAGACCTTAATCTGCGCTCCACGGGCTATTGCCGAAAGTGCTGGTAGTTGCGGGATTTGTTTGGCTAGATAATTCTTCCGAACCTGGGTCAAGCCCACGTAAGCCAACAAGGTTTCTCTTGAACATGACACTTTCACTTCATCACTGTGAATATTTGGGTTGAGTTATCAGCTTGATGGTTATCATACCATCAGTATATCATACCATCCATCACTTTTTTTTGGGTCAATGCTACCAATTCTTTTCAATGTTGCCGACATGTTCAAGAGAAGTCATTCAGTCAAAATTCATCCTTTGCAATACTCATAAACCTTCATTTTCATGACCACCATTCATGAACTTTGTGTTGTCAGTCAAATTCTATCTCCAAAATCATTACACTCATTTCTTATTGTTGATGTGGGATACATCAAGGCCTTCCTGCAACGAGTCACTTCTTGTCAGCGTCAGCTCATTAGCCAAGAAGTTCACTTAGAAACACCCTTCCAATACCTTGAGGCTTGCATACATCAATGGCTTGCATACACCTTGAGGCTTGCATACTTCATTAGCCAATTGAGGTAGACTTGCTGCAGGAGTCACTCAACCTAGAAGAGGAGGTAGAAGTAGATTCATAGTGTGTTTACTTTGCTTTGAAGAATCTGATTCCTTTTTTTGAATGATGTAAGAGCTTGATTTTTATTCCAAAGATCCCTGAGTTCATATTCTGGTATTTACTATGCTACGCCTCTAAGTTTACCAACCTAGATTGACAATTTAAATATTTCATTTATACCACCCGACGTTCATCAACAACATATTTCTCAACATAACTTTCATGAGACAAAGAAGCATTTTTAAAAAATACAACATGAAGAAATAGGAGGTCTAGAGAGCATATTTACTACTTTGTTTCTTGTACCCTTTGTTTACTTGATTACCAAGTGAAATTGTTGAATATATCCCATAAAACTAAAATGATGAGCCTAGTGCAACTTGGTTTGTGATTGGAGATATTGTAAGGGATGGTGGTTTGTATGAATAATAATCTCCTTTCCAATCAAGCAATGTTTGCGTTTCTTGATGCTTTGCACCAAAGCATGTACCTCCTTTCTGTAAGTGGGATAAATCACAACAACTTGAGAGAAATTATCTTGATGGTAACAAACTACTCTCCGCTACTACATCAACACTGCACCCATGGCGTAACCATTGACATTTATCTCAATATCGAATTCTTGTTGGAGATTAGGCAAGGGTAGTATTGGTGTCGTACTAATATTTACCTTATGGGTATCACAATCCTTATGCCTCTTTCCTCCCCACTGAAAATTCTACTTCACATTGGTTAAGGCATGAAAAGGAGATGATATAATGGAGAAGTTCACAATAAACCTCCTCCAATACTTCACTACGCACAAAAACCTTCTTACTTATGTTACATTGGTAGGCTTAGTCCATTTAATAATTACATCACCTTTGAAGGATCAATTTTAAATTGATGTCCTCTAACAATATGACCTAAATAAACCAAAGATGCTTTTCCAAATTCATATTTGGAAATTTTTACATATAGTTTCTCCTTTTGGAAAATATCAACCGCCATTTTGACATGGATTACATGATCATCCCAATTTCTACTGAAGACAAGTATATCATCAAGAAACACAATCAAAAAATCATATAGAAAATATCTAAAGACATCATTCACGACCCTCATTAATGTGGCTGGGGAACTACAAAGCCAAAATGACATCACCAATCACTTGAAAAACCATACTTGGTCTTGAATGCAATATTCCACACATCGTTCTCTAAAATTTTGTTTTGGTCGTAGCCACTATGCAAATCCACCTTAGTGAAATAAATGACATTTTTCAATTGATCAAATAAATCATCTATGCGAGGGAGACGATAGTATTTTTTCATTGTGAACTTTTTGAGTGATCGATAATCCACGCACATCATCTATGTGCCATCCTTCTTTGGGACCAACACTATGGGTGAACTGCAAGGAGAATAGTTAGGTCTAATGACTACTTAGTTCAAAATGTCCTACACCTACTTCTTTATCTCCTCCATTTCAATAGCTCACAACCTGTACATCCCACATTATGTAAAGGGTCATATTCTTTGAGTTGATTTCATGTTGGATATCCATTTTAGGATGCAACCCACTTAGTTCCTGAAAAATCCTACCATAATTAGAAAAAAAATCATATAATCATTTCTTGTGAGAAGGATCACTATTGAAATCTATATCATTGGGGGTACTCCAAGCCCTATCATTCAAGGTTTTGAGGTTGGAGCACCACAAAATGGATTTGTGGGCTTAGAAACCAATGTGTGAATTTTTCACCCCAAGCATGTGGGGTGAAACCACAAGGAGTATTGGGAATGTGATGATTTGAGATGATATAGGACCCCAGGAGAAACCAGGAGCATCGAAAATCACTAAAATCCAAGTTGTCTATCATGAGATATGATTTTTTTATTGTAGCTGGTGGTTTTTGTGGATTACAAGTCATGTAGGCTTGATTTATTGGATAGCTGGAAAAACCCACCATGTTGATTTAATGGAGCCCCTAATTTAGATATAAATTGAGGTGAGTCGGTAGGCATTTGTCACATCAAGGGGCATCAAAACATTCCCATACTTCTCTGAGGAAAACACGTATGAAGAAGAGGACTAGCGTGGAGTATTTTATGAGGTTTTGGAGTGTCCCTTATCTTGGTATAGGTTTGAGCTATTGCAAGAAGAAAGCCACATGACAAAGAAAGGTTTTTATGGTTTTCTTTGTTGTGGTTTTCTGTGGAGGAGGCTTTGTTTGATACCGCACAATAGCATGGTCACTTTTAAGTGTTGTAAGGGTTGTTTAAGGTTGTTGTAGGGTTCCATGGGCCTAAAAAAAATCTTGGAAGTGAATTGGGTAGTTTGCAGAGGGATGGAAGGCCTAATCAAGTGATGGTTTCTACCTAGACTTGAAATACTTGAAAACAAAGGCATATTGGAGCAAGGTTACAATTGCTAGAGTAATTTTGCAGGAAAATAAGACTATAGCAGTGGGTTACAAGCCCTAACTAGGAGCAGGGCTTGCAACAATGAACATACCTACAAACCAAGGTATGTATTGGTGATTTTTATGTTTTTTTAATCCTAGGGATGAGATCCTAAGTTAGGACAGTGGAATAGGCATTTATGGTCTATTTCATGTTAGCATGATAGTGCCCAAGTTGGTTCTTGGTATGTATCACTTTAATGGAAAAATATAGCTGCTAGAGTGGAAGCTACTGAACTCAAGGTTTAAACATCCTTAGGATTAGTTTGTTTGAGCCCATGCTCATCATTGGAGAAGTGAAATTTGAAGGTGATATGTGGCATCTCTCCTACCCTATATTAGTATTAATTAGATTAGTGTAGGAAGACTATAGTGGGAACAAGGCCATGAGTTTCTAAGGAGCAGCAGTGGGAAGTTGTGAGTAATTCACAAATGGAATTGTGAACTCAATAGGAGTCTCGATGTGATGATGTGTTGATTAGAAAATTTTTAATGAAAGATCATATTGCATAGTCAATATTCAGTGGCCAGATGGACTTGGAGCATTGAGAGAGGTAGGTGTTGTAGTGTGGAAGTGAAGGACCCGCAAGTGTACAAGATATGACAAAGAAGTTGTCATCATTGACTACATCAGCTAGACCATTAGATCATCTTGTATTTGTATTCTTGCACTTTTGGATATTTGAGTGCCATTATCCCTAGTACACAAGCCCTAGACTATTGTATTATTTAGATGGATTAATATAATGAAGATTGGGTTATTATTTTTTGTAAAGTTATGTATATTTTGTGCACTAGTATATTTAATGTTGTATATTGTTCCACTATGAAAATTAACTTCATTGTGATTCTTGATTTTGTAGCATTGATGATTTAATATTATATCCTAGACACCAATGTCATGGAAAAACAACTATCACAACCCTAGAAAGAATCATATGCTTTGGCATCTTTTTCCCTTACAACCATGAGCATGCAACTTTTGCTGGAGTTAAAAATCCTTTTTATCTTACCTGCACTAACAAGGTTTTCATTGATGTTGACCCAATGGGATTTGGCAATATAATCCACCCCATTCTCGATGAGATGGTATTTTTTCTCATGCCATAAGAAGACTACTTTCTTGTGATATAGATTTAGACTTCCCAAAACTATTCCACACATATCTAATGGGACAACATCTAGATCAAGCTCCGCTACAAGTTTTTATGCAATGATAAACATAACCGTACATTGCTTAGCTACATGGAGTTTTACATTGTCACATACCCAACCAAGAGGGTAGGGTTTTGGATGAGGCTTGTTTTAAATTCCCAACTTCTTAACAGTTGATTATGAAATTATATTGAATTGAGAGCCTAGGTCAAATAATGTTTTTGTTAACCTAATATGGAACAATTCACTCATGTTTTGTTCATGAACATGTGATTCATTTGTAGAACTTGAATTAGCATGAATTTCATAGATTGAATTGCCATGAAGAGAGATTTCACCTTGTATACCCACAACAGTAATATGTGTCTCGTTACTAGAGTTAGGTTCAAGGTCTTGTTGCACAGTTGAAACCATTTTCTACTTCCCTTTTCCTCCAAATTTCTTTGGCTTCAATTTTGGATGCAACTTCCAAAAATGTTCTTAATCATTCCCTTATTTATGATAGTTTGTGCAAGATGGATTTCCTTCTTCTTTCTTAGTTGTATTTGTATTCTTGTCCTTTCCTTTTCCATTTCCCTTGAATTTGTTGTTATGAGGTTTGGATGATGACTTCTTTGGATGATCTTCCTTGTCATGTTTACCCTTTCTTTAGGACAAATAGCTTTCATGCTATCTTCATCAATAGTAGTTGGTTCAAACAATAATAAATAATGCCACATATAACTATGTAAAGAATCAATCTATTTCATCACAGTCTTAGGTGAATATAAAGGAATTCCCAATGCTAAAGCTTGCTTCCTAAATTCCTATGTGGAAATTTGAACATTTTGGCCTTTTACTTGCCTCAAATATTACCATTCCATCATGGAATTTTGTCGATATCCCAGAGGATAGAATTAATCTCTCAATGGATAAACAAATTCAAACCAAGAAGAAATGAGTTTACCCACATGTTTGCTACCTTTATGAAGTTTTCTCTCCCACCATACAAGAGTGGTGCCTCCCATTCGAAGAGATGCTAACAAAATCTTGGCCTCATATTATTCAATCTAATAGATCCAAAAATATACTTCAATCTGTCTAATCCAATTATTTAAATTTTATGCATTATATTCTCTTTTAAAGATAGGCAAATCAAACTTTACTTCCAGTTTAAAAAAAACACTTTCTAGAAGCATTTATATGATGTTTGTTAGAATGATGAGAAGAATATGAGGAAGTAGAAAATTCACTAGCAGATGGAAATGGAGGCTCAAGAGGTTCTTCTCCATTTGCCTGCTTTTTTGAAACATTATCCTGTACTTTATCTTCCTTCTTGATCAGTTTAATTTCATAATCTACAAACCATTTTTCTACCTTATTTCCCATGGTGTAGAAAAATTTGCAAAAAATCTTTCTCATTCTTAGTATGGGCATCATATCTACCATTTTCGTTCTTCATGTTGCACGTCCAACCTATGGATCAAAGGACTTAAGTTTACACTCACCTTTTCTGAGCTTGGTCATAGTTATCATTCACACTTGAAATTCACATTAGTAAGAAGACTACTATGATACTAAATATGATCTAGGATATTTACTTCATTGATTTTTATAGAATAGCTTGAAAAAAAACATGAAAAATCATATGTGCAAACACTTAAAGAATGGGAAACATAAAGGAGACCATAAATAAATTCATAAACAAAATTGATAACGAAGTTTGTCTAGTGTAGACAACATCTACAACACTTGCTTCAATAATGGGGAGGCCTCTTCATTCATCTCAACGAAAATAAGGAGTATAAGGAAAAGTACATCATTATACCTCCAATCCTGGGAGTTATTCGAAAGTAGACTGTTCAAATCCAAAAATAGACTACACTAGTGAAATCCTCTTGAAATTCTATCAAATTTGAGTATAAACATGACTAGATTAAGTCACCTATAACTCTGGCCCCTTAGAGAATCCAAAATATTCTACAAAAATTATATGGGATAATATTCTTGGAAATATTCCCCTGCTAGAACCATAAATCCTGGTTCTAAGTGTACAAGGTTCCGCTCCTCCAAATTTTGGTTCCAAATGTTGGTTCCACTACACCACATGTTGTACCTCTAGGTTGATAATGGTCAGCTATCAAGCCAGAGAATCTAATATAATTGTTTTGGGGCTTTTGTTTTAATTTGGAGGACCAATGAATGAAACAGACATAACACTTTAATGCCTAACCTTTTGAGTAATATTAATCCCAAAACAGAGGGCTACTATAAAACTTCACATAGTGAAATAGTTTGAATAGTGGTGAGCAGAAACAAAAAATAATATGATTATCATAGTTTTCAGACATAAAATTAGATAATCATAAGTATGAAAACCTCTTACCAATGTTCAAAAGGTTTAAGAGAATATGATTATGCTTACAACAGAATGTTGATGATTTATTGATTAAGAGGGAATTAATTAAATAGACAGTTCATTAATTCATTCTCGTTATAGATTATCACTTTAAAACATTATAGGAATAGATTGAGACACAATTATTCCTACCTAGGTATCTTTTTAAGACATAAGAATATGAAGAATAACATAATGAGTGTTACTGGAAAAATTTACAAGAAACACAAACTGTGTAAAACTGAATTCAGAATCCTTTTCTTTGTATTAAGGGTCCAGAAAAGCTAGTACATCAAATGTTTACAAATGCTTCTTCAAGGGTTAACTCTCTTTCAATGGTCAACCTGGTTCAATGGTGAAAAATGAACCCAAAATAACTCATAAAGAGAGTTATTTATACAACAATAGGACTAAGAAAATATCCTAAACTATTTAAGGATTTATTCTAAGAAAAGGAAATATCTTCGAAGATAGAGACAGATATTGAACTGTTGCTTGTTGTCCCTGTTATTTAGGTTCTATTGGCTTTGGTCTTTGATATTTTTCCCTTTAAGTTGCTTGTTTGTTTGATCTTCACACTGGAAGTCATATTCACTTATGACCTTTCATATGATACACTTTAATCTGATACTCTTTGACCTTATTGATCTGTCAATATCCTTTAATGTGCCTTTTTACTTTTACTGTACATTTCATGTTTTTACTGTGTATTTCCACAGTGAATCATTTAGTTTCTTTTTATGTCTCAACATTAGGTAGTTTGGATATTGATCATCTATTTCTATTTTAACTGTATGTTTTATCTGCCTCCTCTGTTTTGTCTTTTAACTATATAAATTGTTTATTTTAACATTTACTATGTAAATAATTTCTTCTGCTTTGTCTCTGATATAGACTTGATTTATGTTTGTACAGGAAAATTATTTGAATTCATTTCTCGAGAATCTAGAACAAACATGTTTTTAACTGGTATAAAAGTTGTTTATCCAGTCTCTTGGTCTTCTGCTAATCACCTACAAAATACAACAATTGTTAAGGAAAACACAGGTTGGCAGGGAGGGCCACAATGGCTTTATTTGAGTTAAAAGCTTTGTGGATGGAATCCAGAGCATGTTCTGGAGGTAAACAATGGTGAAATTGGTTGCAAAGGCTTAGGGTGGCATAGGAAGTGTTATATGGGTTTCACTGTGTAAACAAGCCAAAGGAGCGAAAGTGAGGGTTTTGACGTTTAAACTAGAAATGGTTAACTTTTTTAAAATTTGGCACAAAATGAACAGTGAATGGTTTTACCATATGTGGGGAGCAGTTTTAGAGGCTCATTGCATCGCTTTTCATCATGGGGTGTTTTTCTCTAAGGGCACGCGAGTTAACGTGGGAATGACAAGTAACCACAAGGGGCCCGAGCAAAACCACGAATCTCACGTGCTCTCGGACCTTTAAAGATTAGAGATAGGGAGCACGTGATATGGATGTGGACTGTTGGAGCTGGGAGCAGGTGATCCGACGGCTATCGCACGGTTGAGATGTGCGGGTGGAGAAGGTGCGGAGACTAGCGAGGCCCAGGGAATAATTACGAATGATTTGTAATTATTTATTGAATAAAGAGGCGATTAAAACATATCGCAATGGGTTTAACAGTGGGACCGGGGTTGAAGTCTTGCAGGGTTTGATAATAAATGTAGGTTTTGATAAAACTTAGGCTAAAAGGGGGTTTTATGTGTATTAGGGAATTGACAAGGGGAAAATGATTTTTTCAAAGGGAAACAAGTTTTACACTAAGGAAAAGGGGTTTTTACGTAGGGGAATGAGTTTGGAGGGTAAATTGATAAAAAAATGTGTGAAACCAAGGGGCAATGGTGAAAATGAAGGGAAAGGGTATTTTCATAAGAAATGATGGGATAATGGGAAATTAGTAAGTATGTAGCGGGGAATGAAATGAAATGAGGGGAAGTTCACCAAATCAACTTGTGAAAATATTTTCACTTTCATAACCACTTCTGCACAATGAAACACATTATCAAGCATGGTAAATGTACTTCAACAACTTTTCTTCTACCTACCCATTTACTTACCCTAAAATTTTCTCTTCACTTAATTGGGTGCGTTTAAGCTAGCATACCCTTTTCTTTCCTTTTTCTTTTGAAAATAAAACTATTTAATTCTAACCTTATAACATCCAAGCACTCAAATTAAACTGGTGGGATCCTTATTATTCTCTACCTAACTACTGATCTACCAAGGTTAAAGAGATTGGTTAGATCTTTCTTCTCTAACTATAAACATGAAATTTAAAGCATGAACTAGTCAAGATTAAACTATTTGACTGTCATGGGTTGTGGCATTTATGACAAGCTAAACAATCATTATTTTGCATAATAAAGTAAAAGTAGTGGCACTAGGACTTGCACACTTTCATAGTTTATTACTTTTTGCTTTTCTCTCTAACCTAACATTTTGTCTTTTCCTTCATTTTTGAGGGCATCTATTCTAACATTTTGTTTGATATGGACATATTTATCAAAATATTTCCTAATATTTTTATTCAATATCCTTTTTGTCCATACCCTAGCTTAACAGTTTTTGAAAAATATTTTCATTTTTTGACTAATTGATTCTAACTTATGAAAACCAAAAAATGCTACAACATTGGCTCCAACAGAGGACTTGTTTCTCCTGTAGAATGCAGAGAACCTACAGATCCATGTGCCTTCTCCTGGGGTATGGAGTCTTTTGCTGTAAAAAATCACACTGACAGCTTGAAAAGTAAAAGAAAATGGAGTTTTTACAATGGAGGTAATGAAACCTACTTCAACTTCTTAGTACTGAATGTAATGTTTGAGAAACCTTCCATTTACAGGATAAGTGGAATATATCTCCTCAAGATTTTGTAGCACAAAATTGTTGTTTCCCTTCACTTCGTCAATTGCTAAAGGTCCAAACCACAAGTTGTCAAACTTGCCATGTTTCCCCTTTTCTTCTCTCCTAGAATCCCATCTTAGAACTAGATCACCTTCCTTGATGTCACTTTCCTTGGATCTTTTGTAAAACAGGCTCTTCATCTTACTCTAATACTTTTTCAATTTGTATTGAACTCCATCTTTGTTTTCATTTAGTACAAAATCTGATTTATTCTCCTTGAAAAATCATCAGGTTCATTTGTTGAATCCTGCAGAAATTTTAAAACAGGGAAGGCCAAATTGGTAGGGAAAATTGCATCTTTCCCATAAACTAACTGGAAAGGAGATTTTCTAGTATATCTCTTTGGAGTAATTCTATTTGCCCATACCGCATAAATTAAATGAGAATCCCAGCTCTTTTTATGATCTGCTAGAGTCTTTTTTATTACATTTACTAGGCTTTTATTTGAGGATTCTACTAGGAAATTACCTTGTGGGTAATATGGAGTTGAATGATGTAACATAATCCGATATTTTTGGAAAACAATCAATCATTTTAACAATATTTTTTTTTTTCATTATCAGTGACAATTTGAGTTGGGCAACCAAATCTAGATAAGATGTTTTCTTCAATAAATTTGATTACTACATAATCAATAGCGTTTCTCACTGGAATTTCTTCCACCGATTTAGTGAAGTAGTCTATTGCAGTGAGGATCCATCTATGTTGATTACTTGAAGTGGGATGAATCTCTCCAATAAAATCTAATCCCAATTGGCTAAAAGGTTCTAAGACTATTGATGGTTCTAAGTTGCTAATTTTTTCTTACTAGCAAACATTTGATAAGGAGCACAACCTCTGACCTTTTCTCCTACTTGTAAGAACAATGTTGGCCAATAAAATCCTCCCCTTAATATTTTATATGTTGTTGCTCTCCAAGCATAATGCCCTCCACAAAATCTTCTATGAAACTAGTCAATTATTCATTCACTTTCTGATTCTGTTAAGCATAATAAGAAAAGATTTAGTGGGTATTTCGAGTACAAATTTGCATTTATGATACAATACTTGACTGCTTTCAATTTGAGAGTTTTACACTGGCTTTTTTAGAATGATGCTAGACATTCAAAATGGATCAAGAAATTTACAATGTCTTGGTACCAATTTGACAACAAAAATTTGTTATCAATGTGTAAAGGCCTAATCTAATCTAAAGGTAAAGGTTCTTGTGGATTCTATTCTTAAGGGTGAAGGGAAGTTTCTTGTGGATTCTCATCTTCAAGATGAGGGGAATGTTCTTGTGGATTCTTCTCATCCGAAGTTTGTGAAGGTTCTTGTGGATTCTTCCCTTGTATCTCTAAAACATAATTGATTTCGAGCACTTTATAGTTGGATTCAGCTATAAGCTTAGCTAATCCTTGCCCTTTTACTAGCTTTGTAGTTTTGATAGTTAGATCAAACTGCAGTATTTGAGTAATCCATCTACCTCTCTTTCCATCAGTGTCTGGTTGAGTTAAAACAATTTTCACAACATTGTTAGGAACATAAGTAGTAATATGAGAATGTAGGACATACATCCTGAATTATTTTAGGGCTTGAATAAGGGCATATGCTTGCTTCTCAATTATTTCATACTTAAGCTTGGCATATTTCATAACCTTACTGAAAAAGGCTATGGGTTGGTCATGGGAATCTTCATTCTTTTGTAGTAAAACAACAACAAGGGTTGTTTCTGAGGCAAAGGAAAAGATATTGAATGGTTTAGTGTAATCAGAACTTGCCAAGGTGGGAGCTTCAGAGATAGCTTTCTTGATCTGATCAAATGCATGCCTAGAAGAGATAGTCCATTTAACTTCATGATCCTTTCAAAGCATGTCAGTTATATCTTTTACAATCTCAACATAATTTGGGATGAATCTCCTTAAAAAATTAATCTTTCCTAGAAAATCTTGAATCTCCTTATTTCTAGGTAAAGTCAATGTTTCAATGGCAGACACACACTTGGGATGAATCACCACTCCTTATTTTTAAATTATATGGCCAAACAACTTTCCTTCTTTGATAGCAAATAGAGACTTTTTAGGATTCAATGATATTCCAAATTTTCTACACCTATCAAAAACCTTCATCAATTGCTTTAGATGTTTTTGATCAGATTTAGAAAAAAATAGTTATGTCATCAATATAAATGACCACAAATTTATTTACCTATTCCACAAAAGTTACATCTGTATCTCTCTGAAATGTTGCTCCAGCGTTGGTTAAGCCAAATGACATTCTAGCATACATGAATGTACCCTAGGGTGTAGTAAAGGTTGTCTTCTCTATGTCTACCGAATCAACATTTAGCTGATTGTAGCCTGAAAAGCCATCAAACATAGAAAGTCTTTGCGCTCTTGAAACCATTTGAATTAACTGATCCATTTTGGGTAAAGGATAGTTATCTTTTAATGATGCTTTGTTCAAATTTCTAAAGTCCACACAGAGTCTAATTTCTCCATTCTTCTTTCTAACAGTAACTAAATTTGCAACCCAGTTAGAATATCTAAGAGGGAGAATGATTCGGGCATCTAGAATTTTCTTAATTTCCTTTTCTACAGTTGGTAGAAGGGTTGAATTGATCCTCCTAAGTTTCTGTTCATAAGGAATTGCTTCTGCCTTTAAAGGAATCTTATGTTGTATTAATGAAGTATCATAGGGTTTTAGATTAGGAAAGGTCCATGCAAAAACATCCTTATAATTTTGAAGTAACTTAAAATATTGAGCTTTAACCTCAGGATCTAGAGATGCATAAATTTTGATGTTTTTAATATCATCATTTGTTCCAATATTAATTTCTTCTATGTCATCTTGTGAAGAAATGGACCGAGGGTTTATGAGGAAATCATTTTGATCAAACAAATTTTCTAAAGGAATGAGGCCCTTGGGAATAAAATTGTTAAACAATTGAATGATGTCATGATAAAAAATTTTTGAATTGAAATTTGAAGTATCATTTCAATTTGTATTTTCATCTATTTCTATTCTATCTTCATCAATTTGTAGAACTGAAAAAGCATCTATAACCTACAAAAAAGATTTCAAGTGTTCATCATCTTTGAATTTTTGCCAGTGTTTTAGATTGTCTCGGATGGATGGTCCATACTTGACTTGTATTTTATAGAGTACATTGGTCTGATCAGGAATTTTAAATTAACTAGCAGAAACAGCTAAGGCATCTGCATGAATATTTTGATCTCTTGGAATATAATTCAAATTAAAAGCATCAAAGAATTTTTCTATTGAATCCCAAACTTCATTTTAATAAGACCTAAGTCTAGGATGCTCAGTCTGGAAAATATTTCTCACTTGTTTAACAATAAGTTCTGAATCAGTAAAAACACTTAAGTTTTGAACCTTTAAGCTTTTGGCTAATTACAGCCCCAAAAGGAAAGCTTCATATTCAGCCACATTATTTGTAACTTCGAAGTTGAGTTTGCATGATTGGGTGATATTTTGTTTTTCTAGTGAAATTAAAACTACCCTAGCTCCTGCCCCACCTTTTGTACAAGAACCATCAAAAAATAGTTTCCATACATTAGTTTGATTTGGTACAGGACTTTCAATTACATCTTCTATTTTAACCTGAGTTTCATGTATTTGTTTTGAAGAGAGTTGAAAGCAACCAAAATCTTGATCAATTTCATAAATGGGATGGTTCCTTGGCTGGTATTCTTAGCAAACAGTGTGCACAAATCTTACCTCTCTATAGAACCTTAGTTGTTCTCCACCATAAACTGTAATAGTGGCATAAGACATATCCATCTGAAGAGTTACCCCTAATTTGGCACAACAAGACCTAGAAAGGAGCATTCCAAATTTGGGAGGGATATCTGTGACAACTATATCAAGCACTACACTTTTCACTGGAATTTTGGCAAGGGTGACTATTAAATCCTTAATCAATCCTAGGGAGGGCACCCTCTTAGAATCAAAGGTGTACAAGTCATGATAGGATCTAGTTATGTCAAGTTTCAAATGGTCCATGATAGCTTTTGGCATGAGGTTATGTGATGCTCCAGAATCAAGCATACAATTATATAACATGGAATCATTTGTCTTAAGAGTTACATAGAAAGGAGGCACTATTTCATCTATCATATCTAAGCTAGGACCAAAGACAACTGTTGGTTTCATCTTGCAAACTAATGATATCACTTTCATCATCAACTGAGGTGTTTTGTATCCATTTGGAGACTTGATTTTTATACCCAGGGTTTTTGGAAAGTTATAAAAGTGGAATTGGGATTTTAACTCTTTCTAACTCTTTTTCAACATTAAATGTAGTCAAAGCATTTTTGTCATTTTGAGCAGTATCAGTTGATTGATTTAATGGGCGAATAACAGTTGTTTGAGTTTCAACAACTTTGGTACGAGGTTCAATTATTGGAGTTTCCTTAGGAGGTCTTCCAGGGCTGGGTCTAGGCCTAATATCATATCTCATGTTCAACTCTACAATTAAAAATTCATGGAAGGCATGGTATTTAGAAACCTGTGAGGATTCTTGATCTTCTTGAACCTGATTATGTTGTGAGAGAGGAATAATAACTATTTGATTAGAAGAAGTATCCATGCTATTGATTTCTTTAGTAATAGTCATAATATTTTCATCAGGTTGTTGGTCATCTATCAGTAAAGGAGTGGGAACCTACTGATCATTACTAGTTCTTTGAAGAATTTGTAATTGTGGATTTCTTCTATATTGACCTTGATTTTGATTTTGGGGTCTAGTAACTTGTTTAACTTTCCTAGGTTGAGTCTCAATCTTGGAAATTCTATTAGATAGATTTCTAAGAAGAGAAGTTATTTCATCTATTTTAGAATCTTTTACTTCAGTCTTAGAAGAACTAAAAGAACTAGAGGCTTCTTGAATAGATTTGAGTTTTCTTTGGGCCTTTTCCTCTTTAGCTTTCAAGGAAGTCGAAGAAGCCCTATTTTCTTCCACCTCTATAGCATTTTTTTTTCATATCTTCAAGAGTTCTTGAAGTTCTCTCTCTTATCATTACAACAAAATCATCGTCAAAGGATTTAGGAAAGCTAGAATTAATTGTTGCTACAGGAGGTTTACAAGCAGAGGGTACCTTATGATAAATATTATTGAACCTTTTGATAAAACCTGATACAGGTTCACCAAAGTTTCGTTTAAGTTCATCAAACTTAGTCAAAAAGTAAAGAGGATCTTTCTTTACACCCCATTGGTTTTTAAATATGTTTATAAGATATTCCCAATTTCTAATGGAATTTACAGGTAACTGTGTAAACTATATTCTTACATTTCCTTCAAGTGACAGTATAAACAATCTCATGTAAACATTTTCTTGTTCGATATTCATGTTGTCTACAAAGTATAGAAAAGCTTGAAGATGGCCTTCAGCTGAGGGACCAGTTTCTCCATTATACCTGGGAAGGTATTTCAAGTACCCAGCTGGGAATGCATCGAGGTTAGCAGCTAAGACTAAAGTTGCATATTTAGCCTATACAATAGGTTGGAATGCCATAGTAAAAGGTGGTGTATGAGGTGTTTGTGTGGATGAAGAAGAAGAAGATGAAGAAGAAGTAGAAGAAGGTGATTTAGGGGATGTGTGATTATGTGGAGCTGAAGAAGGAAGGGATCTCCTAAATAAATTTAAAGGAGTCTTAAGAACTAACTTTGGGACATGTGAAGGAATACCTTCTTTTGTTTCAAAGAGTGGATTTGTATACACAGAGAAGGTCTCTTCAAGTTGTTCACAAGTAGAAGCTTCAGGACGTTCAGAAGTGGAAGGAAAAGAATAAGTGGTAGGGGATATGAAATCTGTGGGTTTGTATTAAGGTAAATGAACACCCAAGTAAGACTCAATTTTAGGTGATCCTAGTGGTAGTGGGGGTTCCTGATGCTTTTCAAAGGAATGAATGAGGAAACCTGAATCCAAATCAACTCCCCTATCTAATAGTTCAGAAACCTAGGAGGTATTTGTGTCCTATTAGGATCAGATGGAATATTACTAAAAGGATCAAATGATTATAAATCTTCAGATTGCAAGGTAGAAGAGGAAGAATAATTGATTGATGCCTCCTTTTAGAATTGGCTTTTCTCAAAATCTTTTCAAGATCTGACAGAGGATTAACTATGTCAGATTTTGAGTGAGATCTAGTGTGCTTAAAAGGTGTTAGTTTGGGCTAGTGGAGTCTCTAGGTGAAGGATTTTAACCTGTATATACCTTTAATCATCTTAAAGGAATAGAATTAATATTGTTTCCCTAGGAAAACTTAATGGAATTCAAAATCCCTAGCAACGACGCCAGATCGATGTTGTACCTCTGAGTTGATAATGCTAAACTATCAAGCCAGAGCATCTAAGATAATTGTGTTGGGGTTTTTGTTTTAATTTGGAGGACCAATGAATGAAACATATATAACACTTTAATGCCTAACCTTTTGAATAACATTAATCCCAAAACAGAGGGTTGCTATAAAACTTCACGCAATGAAATAGTTTGAATAGTGGTGAGAAGAAACAAAAAATAATATGATTATCACAGTTTTCAGACAGAAAATTAGATAATCATAAGTATGAAAAACTCTCACCAATGTTCAGAAGATTCAAGAAAATATGCCTATTCTTACAACAATATGTTAATGATTTATTGATTTAGAGAGAATTAATTAAACAAATAGTTCATTAATCCATTCTCGTTATAGATTATCACTTCAGAAGCTTATAGGAATAGATTGAGACACAATTATTCCTACCTAGATATCTCTGTAAGACATAAGAATATGAAGAAGCACATAATGAGTGTTACAGGAAAAACTTATAGGAAACAAAAACTGTATAAAACTGAATTCAAAATCCTTTGCTTTGTATTAAGGATCCAAAAAAGCTAGTACATCAAATGTTACAAATGCTTCTTCAAGGGTGAACTCTCTTTCAAAGGTCAACCTAGTTCAATGGTGAACAATGAACCCATAATAACTCGTAAAGAGATTTATTTATACAATAGTAGGACTAAGAAAATTTCCTAAACTATTTAAGGATTTATTCTAGGAAAAAGAAATATCTTCATGCAAGAAGATAGAGACAGTTATTGAATTGTTGCTTGCTGTCCCTGTTATTTCGGTTCTATTGGCTTTGGTCTTTGATATTTTGCCCTTTAAGTTGCTTTTCTGTTTGATCTTCATGCTGGAAGTCATATTCACTTATGACCTTTCATTTGATACACTTTAATATGATACTCTTTGACCTTATTGACCTATCAATATCCTTTAATGTGTCCTTTTACTTTTACTGTACATTTCAAGTTTTTACTGTGTATTTAAACAGTAAATCACTTAGTTTTTTTTTATGTCTCAACATCAGGTAGTTTGGATATTGATCATCTGTTTGTCTTTTAACTATATTTTTTATCTCCCTCCTTTGTTTTGTCTTTTGACTGTGTAAATTGTTTGTTTTAACATTTACTATGTAAATGATTTCTTCTGGTTTGTCTTTGGTTTAGACATGATTTCTATTTGTACAGGAAAATCATTTGAATTAATTTCTTGAGAATCTGGAACAAATAGGTATTTAATTGGAATAAAAGTCGTTTACCTAGTCTCCTAGTCTTCTACTAATCACCTACAAAATACAACAATTGTTAAGGAAAACATAGGTTGGCAAGGAGGGCCACAATGGCTTTATTTGAGTTGAAAGGTCTATGGATGGAGTCGAGAGCATGTTAGGGAGGTAAAGAGTGGTGAAATTGGTTGTAGAGGCTAAGGGTGGCGTAGGAATGGTTATACGGGTTTTACTATGTAAACGGGCGAAAAGAGCGAAAGTGAGGGTTTTGGCATTTAATCTGGAAACGGTTAACCTTTTTAAAATTTGGTGCAAAGTGAATAGTGGATGGTTTTGCTATACCTGGGGAGCAGTTTTGGAGGCTTGTCGCATTGCTTTTGATCGTGGGGTGGTTTTTCTCCAAGGGCACACGAGTAAATGTGGGAATGACACGTAACCACAAGGGGCCCAAGAAAAACCATGAATTTCGCATGCTCTCGGGCCTTTAAAGATCGAATATTGGCAGCACACGATATGGCTGTGGATCATTGGATCTGTGAGTAGGTGATCGGACGACTGTCGCGCAATCGAGATGCACGAGGGAGAATGTGCGGAGATTAGCGAGGCCCGAGGAATAATTACAAGCTATTTGTAATTATTTATTGAATAAAGTGGCAATTAAAACATATTGTGATGGGTTAAAGAGTGGGACCAAGGTTGACGTATGGCGGGGTTTGATAAGAAATGTGCGGTTTAATAAAACTTAGCCTAAAAAGGAGTTTTATGGGTATTAGGGAATTTACAAGGGGAAAATGATTTTTTCAAAGGGAAATGGGTTTCACACTAGAGACAAGGGGGTTTTTAGGTAGGGGAATGAGTTTGGAGGGTAAATTGCTAGGAAAATGTGTGAAACCAAGGGGCAAAGGTGAAAATGAAGGGAAAAGGGTATTTTCATAAGAAATGATGGGATAATGGGAAATTAGTAAGTATGTAGTGGGGAATGAAATGAAATGAGGGGAAGTTAACCAAATCAACTTGTGAACATATTTTCACTTTCATAACTACTCCTACACACTGAAACACATGATCAAGCATGGTAAATGTACTTCTGCAACTTTTCTTCTACCTACCCATTTACTTACCCCAAAATTTTCTCTTGACTTAATTGGGTGCATTTAAGCTAGGAGACCCTTTTCTTTCCTTTTTCTTTTGATAAGCAAAATATCTAATTCTAACCTTATAACATCCAATGGCTCAAATTAAACTGATGAGATCCTTATTATTCTCTACCTAACTATTGATCTGCCAAGATTAAAGATTTTGGCTAGATCTTTCTTCTCTAACTATAAAAATTAAATTTAAAGCATGAACTGGTCAATATTAAACTATTTGACTATCATGGGTTGTGGCATTTCTGACAAGCTGCATACAACCATTATTTTGCATAATAAAGTAAAATTAGTGGCACTTGGACTTGCACACTTTCATAGTTTATTGCTTTTTGCTTTTCTCTCTAAGCTAACATTTTATTTTTGCCTTCATTTTTTAGGGCATCTATTCTAAGATTTTGTTTGATATGGACATATTTATCAAAATATTTGCTAACATTTTTATTCAATATCCTTTTTCTCCATATCCTATCTTAACAACTTCTGAAAAATATTTTCATTTTTTGACTAATTGATTCTAACTTATCAAAACCAAAAAAATGCTACAACACCATGCAATGTTTCGGTCCTCCATTATGTCATATGAGTAACAAGCATTTAAATATGTGGGCCACAACGTTAATAACAAAACCCCTCTTATTGGGTGAGTGGTTGGTAGTTATTTGGTAGTGAGTTTGGTGCCTAGGGGTTGTGCGTTCAAACCCCATGGACATAAATTGTATGAAAAAATTAATTGAAAATAAAATGGTCATTTGATTTATGCCACATGTTCTCCAAGTTTGGATTTTTGGATTTGGCGGTTCCGCTAAGTTGGTGGCTTGCTAACCCATTACCACTTGTTTCTACCAAAATTAACTGTGACCGTCAACTTGTCTTTGACTCCACAAAAATAGCTGAGACTACTAACATATCTCCTCTTAGTCACCTTGCCATGTTTGTCCATGGTTGAACAACCAACCTTAGGGTACGACATGGCACCTCGTGATTGGGACATGTGGTGCCATGTGACTGGGCCACTTAATATGCCCAATCATGCACATGTCTCACATCTTGATTGTCGTGGAAGATTTTGTACTTGCTGACAGGGTTGATGACATGGCTACCATGTGGTGGCCTATTGTAGTTCTACGTAGTAGTTTTTAGGGCCTACCTGCACAAAATTTTGTTGTTAAAGAAAAACTTCAAATGGCTATAACTTTCGCATACAGTGTTAGATTGAAGTGTTGTTCACGTCGTTAGATTCAAAATGACGAGCTCTTCGGTTTGAGCTAGGTTTTTGTGAGAATTTGTTATGAAACCAACTCAAGAAAAGATAGAAAAGATAAATCAACGCCTCAGAATTCAGCCTCTTTGAGGGGGAAACCTCCTTTACATTACATAAATGAACAATTCTTGGATGATACAAATGAAAAGACCTCCTTTCTATATATAGGAGTCTAAGGGGTCATAACATAATCAGAGCCTACATAACAATAATAATGTAAGGGCACAATAATAACAATAGTGGGCTTCTATGGGGCACAATAGTAACCATATGGGCACTACATGGGTACATCAATATAATAAGTGGGTTGTACTAATAACAATAAGGGGTTACACTAGTAGTATAGGGGCCTAACATATCTTTAAAAAATGTTTATACATTTTTTAAAGATATACTTTGATATATACCATAATATGAGAGACATTTCATGTTGATTCTGATAATGCCAAGAACCATTGAAGAAGAGAGTGGTGCTTCATCTTAATGGTTGTTTGGAACCAAAGTTCAATGTAGTTGTGATGCCCTTGGTTCAGTTTCTCATCTGGATCATTCTATATTTTGCCTTCTACCATGCCATTCAAGTATTCTATTGTTGTTTTGTTAGCCTATTGAATGCATAAGGGGTATGATGGTAGGCATAATATAAATTCTTCAATATCATGATCGAGTTGTTGCATTCCATAAAATATGGTCCATGATTTGTTAGTCTCTTATAGATCTTCTTCTTTAGGATGTTATTCTACAATGACACCAAGATAATTGTTTTAGGAATACTCTTACTCATTTGCTATGAATATCATTTAGATGAAGAGTAGATATTTGGAAATTTTGTACCTTGACATTATAACTCGACTAGGTTTCTTTATTGTTTGGGTTTGGAAATGGTTTTGCAAGGAGTTGAGTTAGAGTAAGTCTTTGGGATGGATGTGGTTGAGTTTGTGGTTTTGGTGGAGGTTGATGATATGGAAAACAGTGAGTTTGGTATAATGGATATTGAGGAAAAGACTAAGGATATTATGTATTTCTTCCATATGGTGCTTGCCAATATTTTTTCTAAGATTGGGTTTGGGGTTGAGATGGCCAAGGTTTCTAAGAAATGAGTATGTTCCAATTAATTTGAGATTTGGATGCAAAATCTTGAAATTGTGAGTTAGAATCTTGCATCATATCAGGTTGGCTACACTTCCATGGTCTTCTTGGAGCTACATAACAAAGATCATTTGGTGTTTGATTTGCTCCACTTTCCTCCTAATAAACTTCATCTAACCATGATAAGGATCGGAAATCTTTAGTAGCATGTGATTCTACACATTTGGCACAAATTTCAACCTTCTATTTTTACTTTTTTTGCATTATTAGAATAGTTAATTTTTCACTTAGATTGCTAAGAACTTTTGCTTTAATGTTTTCTATAAAATTACCAAGTTTAGATTTAGTTACCGATGTAACAACCTCTTTTTCTTTTTTTTTAAACATTTGCTATGTCTATGCTTTTGAACTAGTATTGGATCAAATGGCTATGAAAGATATAATGGGACTCATGTGATGATATAATATTTTATTGTTATTTGATTTATAAATAAATTGTTTGGAAGTATTCAAGAAAGAGCACTAGAGTTTAGAAAAATTCTTGTTGGCTTATGAAAAGATATTGGTGGTTAAATTCCACATTGTGGACCTTCCCTAAAAGTCTCCTAAAAATCCAGAGGAAGAAAATAATTATAAATATTAACATAACGAGAGACAAAGATTATGTTAATCACCTAGTTGGAGAGAAATGTTAAGTGGGGTGGAATAAATAATAGTAGGAGAGAAAGATATACTTTAAATAAAAAATAAATAAAAATTCCAAATAGATAAACAAAAGGGTCTAGGAAAAATGTTGGCATACCTTGAAGAAACATGTTTCTAAAAATATGTGGAAAGAACTCTATAAAATATGCCACATAGGAACCAAAGAAGTTGTTTATTCTCGATGGCAGGAAGGTCTTAGTTTGGAGAGAACTATTGGAAATAGTTCATGGTTAAGAGGAAAATGTTGTGTTCCTAAAATTCCCCAAGTGTTGGTTAAATAAAATTCAATTTTCTTAGTTACGATTGAAGCTTGCATGTAGGAATTACTATGCACATATATACTACTTTGCTATGATAATAAATGGTTGGGCAAATGCATGAGGATATGCAATTGATAGAATGATGTTTCACATATACATTTATTTGTTTCCATATAACTTATCAGTTTAATATAAATCATTTTCTATATAAACGAGAGAGGGAATTATTAATCGAGGAATAATAAAATGATGAAGTGTAAATAAAATGATTGTAGAAACGGTAGATGTATACGAATTCCCATCGTTGAAGATATTATTTGGAGTTCATGACTAAATTAGCTACATACTTAATATAGAACATATGTATTGACTGGTCATGGCAAGCATGTATACATGGTAGTTTAATTAAAGGTTCATAAATATAAACCCAATGATATTAAAGATTATATGTTTACGTAAATTGGAAGAAGAAACCTATATGGTATAAATGACTGCATGCATTAATTAGGAGATAAGACTTAAAAGAAGAGTAATTTAATTATGGAAACTGATATTTGTACTATGGTTTAATGGAATGAATCATAGCTAAAGACTTAGACGTATTACCTGTAATGGAAAACATTATCTGATTCTATTCTTTGATTGATATAAATTATAAGTAGATTTAAAATTACCAGAATTGTATTCCATATGTACACTAAGAGACATTAAGCTATTTATCCAAATAGACACTATAAACTTTTGTGTGTAAGTCTAGCTAGAGGTTTGTTTATTTACCTAATATGTGCAATATGTGTACATGCACGAAGGTATAGAACTAATTATTTTGAGCTGGTTACAAAGGCAACGCAGGGAATTAAATTAAAATTTAATATTTATCTAACATGAATGTCAGATCGTGAACCGATCAAATGTATCAAAATTGAAAAGGGCAACAACCATGAATGGTATAGGAAGAACAATTCGAAGATAAGCTGTAAACTAGTAATAAAGACAAACTAATATTAATAATATGCGATTAATAAGTATTGAGTGAAAGGGATGTTCCTTAACCTGTTTAAGCTAAGGGAGAATCAATGATCACTAAATAATTAAAATAAAGTATGTTTACAAATATAACATCTCTCTAATGATATCATATACGAATTCATATGAAGGAGACTATCGAAGTCTCGAGGAACAACGTAAAAACTTAGGTGGGAATAATGAATATAAAAATCCAAATCCTAATCAATAAAAGAGACATGTCAACATGGACGTAAGCATTATTATTCTTGAACTGGGTTAAAAATTAAGGGGTGAATGTAAACATAATTATACTATAAAAGAGACAACCAGTTCGTAACATAATTAATTACTATTTTTTTGAGGAAAGTAAATACACGAGTCATATATATAAAATGCTTATTTAACTATTATATAATGGTAACCATAATTATCATAAGTTATTATGATAACCCATCTCTTTATGAGACAAACAAAAAGAATATATACAAACGGTCATCGAAAGTACCATACACACTTATCGTGAAATGAAATTATATATATATACTCAATGTATTTCAATACAAATAAGGCCTAGGCCATAACGTTAAACTTGGTCAAAAAAGTTGTACTAGATCTAAAACTCACATTATAACTTTTTTAACGTAAGTATGATAATTCTATCAAAATTTTACGAAAACATTGGTTATGGTTTGAAAAAAAAATTTCTAAATTGCTAAGACTTAGTTTACGCATCTACAAGATAAAAACTAACACAATTAGACAATAACAAAATTGTTGAAAGAGAAGTTAAAATTCTATTAAGAAAACATATCCTTACACTTAGAACTATACTTGACCACAAGTTTCGATTGGAGTTAGAAACCCTCAATAGGGAGAAAATGAGAGGAAAATTGTAGAATGTAAATAACAGAAAAGTAGTATACATTACCTGTTAAGAACCAATCTTAATCATCACTCCATCCCTATGAGCATCCGAGCACAAAAAGGTTAGTCCTATCCTTATATGTAAATACATACAAAGGAAACACGAGAAAATCAATTAAGGATATTTTACTTGGGTTAGTTAAGAAACCCAAGTGCTAATGTGAAAGTTGAACCACAATAGAATTATGGAAAATATCTAAATAAGGCATAGGTAATTCTTTCGCAAGACTAGCATTATGAAGTCACATGCACCAAAATATGGAACCTAGATGAGGATTTGAGAGATCTGAAAAAAAAAAAAAAAAAAAAAAAAAAAAAAAAAAAAAAAAATCAACTAATGATATAAATGAGAAATTATTTAACTATTTTGGGCATGGAAGTTCCAACCCTTAACTCTATAGTCTAATGCAAAGCTAGAGGACCAAATAATGTATTCAAAAACCTTCATTCAATAGAAACTTGTACCCAAAATTAGCCTGAAAACACTAATCGTGCTCTCGACCTACACACCATATCAATTAGTTAGATGCAGTTGCAGACATAAAGAGAAAACAACCATAAATTTATACCAGTGAATCAAAGCCTTTAGACATTGTACCTAGGTGAGTATGGCAAGTTCTCCCCAAGACAAAAAATGTCATGGTGAGGAAATGACAGAGGCAATGAGGGCCAAATGGCCATAGAAATTGAATAAGGGCCATTTAAACCATGAAGCTATTAGGCAAAATACTAGGGGGGGCGGAGGTCAATCAATATTTTATACTAATTTTTCTTCAAGTTCAAATTTAGAAATATGTACATTGTTGTTATTCAAAAATCCTAGCCATGTGTGCACTTTTAATTAATGAGACCCGCATATATTTTGATTATAATTTTTTCATAATATCCATTAGCCTTAGTTATAACATCATTATTTCATTACTCGTTCAATATTCAATAAAGAAAATATAAATCACAACACATAAGAAACACATCAACACATAAGGAAACCTAATGTGGGAGAAAACCATTACTACTGTCATCTCGGTCTTCTTATCTTATTATAATGAAAAATAATTACATCATGGTCTTGTACTAGTGAAAAATCTTTCCATCACGTGGGCACCCACCTACAAGATGCTACAACCTCCACTCATTCTCTGTAACCAACTGAACGGGAGATACAACCCCCTAATCTTGTTTACTGGCTCCTACAAGAGCGGAGCTCCTAGCCCCTCACTAAAGGAAACAACCCACAACACCTTCTCCACCAAGTTTCACAATATTTCATACTGGATCCACATGTCTTAAACTATTAAAATATGCAAGCCACCTTCCATCATATTTTTAAATTAGGCTCATATTAGAAATAAGCCCAAACTAATATACCAACCAACCAATCACTGATCAAATCAACATACCAATCACTATATCAACATAATACTTGAAAATTTACTAATTAATCACATTTTCAGACACCATACAATCATCATAGAACCAATGTGCAATCAAGTCAAACCCTCAAAAAATTGACTTCATAATATGTACTTGACTGTTCTGAAGCATATCTGCATATATACCTGCTTCATGTGCATAAAACCTTCATACATTTCTCAAATCATTGAATACTGAATATTGACAAACTGAATCACTAAACCATTGAATTGTTGAGTATAAATATTGATTGACTACAACAACCAGTCACATATATACCAATATTGATTCACTGAATACCTAATCACACTCCTAAAATATTATCATTGATCAGTGATCAAGCAACAACCAAATCAATTCGATCAACAATGTCAAATACCATTTATCCTCATTAAGACTTCATCGACAAACAACAAAAAATAGCACACACTTCATGATTTATTATCACCAAGTAGCCATTATAAACCCTAGCATATATACACTACTTCCATTAAAGATATCGGCCCATATATGTGTTTCCCATGTATAAAAATTGGATACATATTTCAATATACTTAATACCAAAACAAATTATCTCAGAATGTATAAGCAACTAATCTGATAAAAATCCAGGTTTGTAAGAGATAATCTTTAAACCAACCTGCTTACATATCTTAAATCACTAAATTGAATCATTGCTACAAAGACAACCCATGTCAAATATAAACCTTTGCACACATACTGTCAAAAGCTACAGATCTAACTGAATATATGTTCAGATCATAGTTCACCCTGCATTGTTAGGCACTTAAAAAAATCAATTAAGCATATATTTCACCATATGTTCAAATCTTTTATATCCAACTCTTCTCCTTGCTCCCTTGTGCACACCTATTTTTTATTAGACCACACATGAAATAATCCTTTTCATTGCACACTTAACTCCTTGATATCCATCTTCTTATATAGATTTTTCCTTTTCCAACACCACAGGAAAATCCTTTACTATTGTTGTTAGCAATTGTAGATAGATCAAATAAATGTTGCTGATAGAATAGTATGGGAAATTTCCATGGTAATAGCTCCTATTTTCTTGTTTTCGATGGTTCAAATCATGTATGAGATGGTTTTTCATATAACCTATGTATGTACGTGACTCTTCTTCATAGGGGTCACACAAACTTTTCCAACTCAAATTTTTCATGCATATTGTCACTGAGTTGTTAATTTTCTTCCATAACATTTGTACAATCAATCATGTCATCTATAATATTTCTATAATAATCATATTATAACTAAGTTGACATCAAGGAAATATCTGACAAGCAAGTTTCCATCAAGGATAATACACTACCCATAATGCCAACAATATCCCCCTTTGGACTTAATGGAAACCAATTTGGTGCTTTAAAACTAATCCAAGCATTAAGTATTCTCTCCCCCTTTAACATCAAGGGTAACGGGCTAAACTACGTTAAATGAAGTTCTTCCCTTTGTAATGATCAATATTGTAAGTTTGATTTGTCAATATAAACTACGATGGCTATGTACTGACAATGCTCCCCGTGAGCATATGCTATACCTTCGAAAGATAGGCATTAAAAGTACAATAATTTATGACTTAAGTGCATGGATATTCATATGACTTGTCCTTTAATCAATGACTCTATGATCAATCTATTGGAATTATGAATAATGTGTTGTCGTTTATGGAAACCTACTTGGCGAGTTGTCCTTTAATGAAAAGTTACTTGATGAAGATGTCAACAGGATATGTCTACTTGTGACAGAAAAATGATTATCAGTTCGGAGAAAAAATAATGATAATGATGAAGTTTGGAGAAGTATACCCAGGTTTGGTGAAGCAAAGTGAAGTATATGTAGTTATATGAAGCAAATTCATGTACACACTCAGGTTTGGTGAAACAAACTATAGTATATACGGGTTCTACAAAGAAAAGCCGTGTACACACCTGGGTATGAAGAAGGAAATGTGTGTAGAGTTTCTGCATTATGGTGTTCTAGATACCAAGGGTCTTTTCCATGGTATGAGCCCATTAAGAAATATTTGATCCTGTCTAAGAATACCATCAACATTAGTGTGGTTTTGACTTGTGGTGTTGCATAAGGGGTAAGATATATAAGAAGATGAAGCTCAAGGTGATAAATGTGTGCAAATGATGAATATTTTCATAGATCTGAAGCAAGTGAGCATGTAATGGGATATTATTGATTTGTTTGATCTAGAACTAACTATGAACCTAGGAATTTGATGATTGATCCAATCTAATAGATATGAAATGTAAATGACAATTATGGGTTGATTTGATAAGTGATGATAGTGTCTTGACATGTGATTTTTTATGCATATGCAGAGATCTAATTATGTATGAAGTTTTGTATTGTAGTGAAGGTTTGTGCTAATAATTTCAAAATTGTAAGCAGGTTTAATAACGTGAAAGGCATGTGAACAGGTCGATTTAATACTAGTAAGTAGCATATATAGTCAGATTTTTATGCAGGATTCTTTCATGAGAAATCGGTATACACTCGAAATTGTTTTGCGGAAAGTACCGATATAATCTAGGTATTTAGTGAAAAAGATGTCTGATCATTTTAATCTGTCTTTCTTTGTTTCCGTTATCTCTCAATGAAGTCTTACTTGATCATTTGGGCTTAATAGTGATGCTTTGATTGATGATTGATTGATTGAAGAATGATGAAGCTATTAGCTGCTTGTGATTGAAGATCATTGATATTTTTTTCCAATATTTCATAATGATGTAGCAGATCTATGTATGATTTAGTGTTTATTTTAGAATGATAGTGCTTCAGTTTCAGGGTCCAGTGTTTTCACATTTGTACGTGGGTATGCATCATGGAAATTGCGTATACACGATTTTTCTATAGTAAAGTAGCATAAATATTTTGATAGTGTATTGACCAATGCTTTCAGTTTATTAAGTAAATTGATGCAGTAATTGGGTTCAATATTAGTACTCAGGTTATAATGATCTAATTGTTCTGTTTGTTTAAGAATAAATTTATTGATTTGGGTTTCATTTCATTCAATGATTGGTTGGTTCAGTTCGTTCAATGACTGAGTGATTTTTTGCAGTGATTAGTTTCATTTTTGATGTTTGGTTTTGGGCTAAAATAATGCTAGTGGGTCTAGTCTAAATTTTTTATGAAATGTGGCATACAATTTGTGATCTTTTGTTGCAGGTGGATCCAATATGAAAATTTATTAAACATGGTCCACGGAGGTGTTCAGGGTTGGAGACTATAATGAGGACGTCGAAGCTTCCCTCTAGTGGTAGCTAGTAAATCAGATCAAGGGGTTGGAGCTCCCTTTTGGTTGGTTTCGAAAAACGAGATCAGGGAATTGGATCTCCCTTCTGGTGGGCGTCGCTAAATGAGATCAGGGGGTTGGAGCTCCCTTCCAGTGGGTGCTGGAGGATGAGAGAATTTTGTATCCTTCTATAGGTGGGTGCCTATGTGCTGGTATTATTCTGCACCACTACTATATTGTAAGAAAAATTTCTTTATAATAAAAAGAAGACAGAGATGACATGAGCGATGGTTTTTTCCCTCATTGCGTTTCCACCTAAAAATCCTAATTTTCATGTGTGTTGATGCGTTTTTTGTGTGTGATGGTTTATTCTATTCTCACTACACACTATTACTGTTTAATTAGTGTTTAATGAGGCATTGATACACTAGCTCAACATAAAAAGATGATGAATAAACCAAAAAATGAGTTTAAAGGATACACTAGTTGTCTGAATAACATTCACATACTTACATGGGTTCCCTTTAGTAAATTTGACTATATAAATATGGATATTAAATTGAAAAGTTTAATGATTTATAAATATTGATTTACCCCCCAGCTGCTCTCAATATTTTTCCCAACAACTAGAATCATATCAGGTCCTTCAACAAAAGCTAGATTGTTTGAGGTATATTTGTCAAGATGAGTTGTCAAGAAGGAGTACTTTCTATCAGACCACCTATATTTAATGGAACTAACTTTGTCTTTTGGAAGGTCAGGATGAGATCATACATGTAGGCAGTAAGAGTTGATGTATGGGAAATCGTTGAAAGAGGATATCAATATCCAACCTCCATTACCATAGATACTATAGGAAAGAAACAATATGAAGTCAATGCAAAAGCTATAAATACCATCTTAGCGACTCTGACCAAGTCCTATTTTGTGAAGGTAATGCAACTAAACAAAAAAAGGGAATGTGGGATAATATTATCCAGAGTTTTGAGAAGGACACTAAGGTAAAAAATGCTAAACTCCAAACTTTTAGAATACAGTATGAGACACTAAAGATGTATGATGATGAAGGCATTGCAACATTCTTCTCAGAGTAGCTGAAATTGTAATTCCATGAGAAACCTTGGTGAAGAAATAAAAGATGGTAATGTTGTTGAAAATATTTTTAAATCACTAACTCTGAAGCTTGATTCCAAAGACTCTTATATTGAAGGAATGGAGGATCTAAAATGTCAAAGACTTAATCAACTCCATGAAATATTGACAACATTTGAGATGAGGAAAGGTGGTCCTTCAAACATGAGAGAAGAAACCTTCAAAGCTACTGTAAAAGGAAAGCAAAAGGAAGAATCTGGTTTTGTATCAGAAAAAGAAGATGCAAACTTCATAGAGAAACTACAAGTGGGTACTAGAATATTCAGAGATAAGCTTCCCTTCAAATGCTTGGCTTGTGGCAGATTTGGTCATTACGCTACCGAGTGTTGCTATGAGAAAGGGAAAGAAGCTGCAAAAATAAATAGGATAAGGTTTGAAAACAAGGGAACTTTTTATACACATGAAGATAGTGATGGTCTTTCAAATGGTGAAGAAGTTGAGATTCATCAAGAATTTCAATTACTTATGGAATTTGAAGATAAATATAGTAAAGGGTTTAATGGCCTATAAGAAAAGAATATTTTTATTGAAAACTTTGAGAGGGGTATACTAGATGCAATGATAGTTATATATGTCAGAAAATATTCAAGTTTAGGAGCACCCTTCTTTCTATTGATCAAGAATGAAGAAGAGGATAATAAATAATTATTATTTATGGACTCTTATTCTAACCATGATCCATTTCCTTGTTTAGGGAATAATTATGATGATGAAGACGATAAAGAAATTGAACTTGCACTCATGGGTAAAAGTGAAGGTAACCGCTGTAAAACGAAAACAAATTAAAAAAATGATGCCTCTAGAAGCATACGATCAAGGAAAGTCAGAAACAATGAACAATGCAGATGTTCCTATGCTAAGAAAAGATAGTTATCAATAATGGAAGGAAGATATGGAGTCTAATCTAATAAATATTGATGTTTGGTGTCTAGTACGCATTGGCAACACCTAGTCTCCTCCATCAGATGAAGTGCAAAAGAGTAATAAGGCTTTGAGTAACATATTTTTTAGCATAACCGATTCAACATTAAATAAGGTTATGCATTTTAGATCTGCAAAACAAGTATGGGATAAGATATAAGCAATCCATGAAGAGATCCCAAATAGGGAACAATCAGGAAATCATAACCTTAACAATTTGTCAACCTTTGTTATGTCAAATGGAGTTGAGAATTCATAAGAAAATAGGTTAGAAGACAGAAAACTATCGTTAGTCTTGAAGATAAGTTGTGGGCATATGATAACAAGGATCATGCTAGTATGGTTTATAAAAAATATTGTGAAGGTATTCAAGCTGAGATCATCTCTCTCATAGCAGATTTTGAAAAATCAGATAAGCAGAATGGGGAATTACTTCAAGCATTTGAGGAACAAGAAAATGGGCTGAAAGATGAGATTCTAAAATTACAGGAGAAAGTTCAAGAAGGAATAAGTGTCGAAGAAGGTATGAAGAAGAAGTATCTAGAAAAGGAAAAGAAATATCAAGTTGAAGTAAATATGATTCCTATGATGGTTTTGATATTCATATTGCTTATACGATTGACAGTGCATCTGGTGTTGTAACAGTGGACAGGTACATGCAGTACAGGCTTAGGGAGACATGAATTTTTAGTTTTTCACTTTCTATGTAGATGCTATGAAGACAAGTCATGTATATACGTGATTTCAATTTTGAACAGTCATGTATATTTTCTATGATGGAGAAATAGTGATACAGAGTTAGGAAAAGGCTTTGATATGCATCAATCAGTTATTTTTTTAGCTTTCATATTTGATGGTTGATGGTTATAGTCTATTCATGCTATTTGGAAGTGGTTTTTATAAGTTGTTGATGTCCTAAAAGGTAATTGATGGATGAAGATAATTTGAGGTTCTTAATGAGATATGAGATGATATGATTAGATATGATAGTGAAGAATTGGAAAAGGTTCAAGGGGAGAATTTTCTATGCTTCTAATAATGCATTGTTGGCATTGTGTTTTCTTTAGAATTCTTCGATACATAATGATTCTTATCAATCATGATGTTTCTTATGTTGTTGAAGTTCTTGAATGATGATGCATGAGTTGATCATTATCATTGATGCTTATCAGTTGTCGAAAGGACATGTAGATCTTGTTATATCATGATATGATTATTTGATGATAATGTTGCTATCCTGGAAGAAGTCTATGGGATGGGTGGCTAATTTTCATAGTTTCTTGTGTATGAATAATTTTAGCAAAAGACAATGATGTTGCTATAGTTTTCACAAAGACACGCTTATTAATATACTACCGCTACATTTTCTTGATGATACTTGGGGACATCACATATTTTGACGATGTTTAAGAATGATGCTACACTATCCTAGCTTACTTTGTGATGATATGATTGGTCCTCACTTATGTTGTTTCAACATACTTGGTCACATGTTTATGATATTAAAGCTATATTGTCCTATCTTTCACATTGAATATGAGTTTCTTCTGGCAGATGCGTATTTTGCAAATCCTGCATAGTATATGATGGTTTTTTTTATATTATATTTGTGTTGTTATCTCCCTATAGAGGTCTTTTGTCTTTTTTATAGTTCTCATATTATTCAGAGGGGGTCCCCCAAGTCAACTTTTTTAACTTTTGTTAAAATTAATGCAAAGTCTCCACATTTTGATGAGAGGAGCACGAGTAGCGTAGGTGAATAGGAGTCAAAGGGAATTTAGGAAGGTCAAAGCCCCTTTGTTTGTTAAATTCAAGTTTTTTTGAGACCCGCCCATGGTTCACGGACCATGGTATTGTAATGAAGGAAGAGTATAAAAGGAAGTCATAGAAGAGTCATAGGTCGGATAAGTAGAGATATGCATGAGTTGAATCTGAATTTTTCTATTATGTACTTAGCAGAAGGGGAAGGCTCCTGCATCTATGTGCACAAAGAGCTTTGTATGTAGACAAACGAGTCCACGGGCCCCTGCACTTGTGTGTGCAAGGTTGGAAAGAGTTATATATAAAAATCTAGAGCATAATAAAGACATATTTGTAGGGATATTTTTGTATCAGTGTACTACTATGCATTTCTAAATTTATTGTATTTATGACATGTTGAATGGATTTAATCAGCAAAATACTTAATAGATTCGCGAAGATATAGAACTACTTATATATATGATGTTATGCATGTTTAGCGCAATTGGAGAAGGATAGAAATATGTTACTTGTTATTTACTATAAGTTTTGGGTTTCAAGGGTTAGGGTTCATGAAGGTCACAATAAAGACCTATATCTATGGAAAACAGATCACATAGCCCTCTTAATGTAGAAACCTAATTTGAGCATCCCCCAATATTGCCTCAGGTGAGACTGCAACCTGCACTACGCTGGTTGTTGCGAAAAGGGTCGGTAGTGTGGGGTTTCATTGGTTAGCGCAGCTAACTCCCAAAACCTGGGTCCGATCTCCCTTAAGCCTACAAATGGTTGTGTTTCTAGGACCATGATCTATTTGAGGGACATGTTATGTGGGGTGTGTGGATACCAATAAATGAGGAGATTGAAGCGTGGATAGATTGGAAGCTTCACGAGGTTGTAGATCAAGAAAAGAGGAATGTGTGTCTGTCAAAAGAAGAGTGGTTGTAGAAATATCTACATACAGAAAAACACAAAATTTTCTTTTGCACCTTTCCATGTGAACTATACGAATGGTTGGCTAAATTGGCGAATGGTCAACTTACCTCGAAGCTGGACAACCCTATTGTGTGGACTCCATATTTAGTGAAGTGCCTAGAAAGATCATAAAAAAATGTTGTGAAGGCTATCGATTATTGGATCGATAATATTTTGGGTGGATTTATTACTAACTTTGCGATTAATACGTTTACCAATTATAGTGAAGCTGAACGCTGATTTTTCAAAGGACCAAGAGGTAAGTATCTGAAGTCTTTGAAAACCTTGATTAAAATGCTATGATGTGAGAAATGGGTGATGCCACTAAATTCATGTTTAAAAGAGGCTCTATGGGAGCTACGTGAAGTGGGAAACCATTAAGAAAAGATCTAGATACAATTGTTGAGTACCATCCTTTATTGGGAGCATTCGATAGCAAAGAAGAAAGTAATACTTTGAAGACGCCCAAAGTTCCGTTGTATTTGGTAGATTAGGGCACTATAGGAATACCCCATACATCCACTTCACCTCTATAATCACCTCCACCTAACATAACTATGCCTCCACCTCCACCTTCACCTCCACTATTCGGTATGGCGAACACTATGAAGATGCCTATATTCAGGGGTCTAGGGACAAAATACCATAATGAATTCCGGTTTGTAGCAGATGACGTGTTGAAGTTACAACATATAACAGATGTCGATTTGAAGAAAGCATAGTTGGTCACAACATTGCAAGATAGGGACCTAGTTTGGTATATTAAGTACAATACAACTCATCTAGCTATGTCATTAAAATATACAAAAGATGCGCTCAATAATGAATTCAGAAAGCCGAAGTCTCAAGCCTAGTATGTGAACGAGGTCAAGCAAATTCAGCATAAGGTGAATGAATATGCATTGGATATTGCTTAGAGGCTAGAATCTTTGCTACAACCGAATAATATATTGATCTCAGATAAGCAACATAAAGATTGGTATATTGCTACTATGTTTCCTCATTCGAGAAATTTATGATTGTCACAGTAGAATCTTGGATCGCAGGCTGAAGCGCTAGAAATTACTATGCGCATGGAGGCTTCGCATGTTTAGTATACGAATATGTGAGTGCAGAAGATTCAAACATAGTTGGCTAGCCTAAATATGGAGTTGCAGGATCTCACAAAGGGAAAGGAGTTCAAAAATGAGACCCATTCAGAAGTGTGGTTCTTAAAGTACAGAGGGAATGGTCATGACAAGGATCATTTCCTAGTATATTATAAATATCTAATTTGGGGAGGCCTTATACCCCTTAAGCCAGAAAATTTCACTGGATCAATTAATGACGTAGTGCCATGGTGCGTTATCTGCCAAATAACAAAAAAACACTCAACTGATAATTGTGATTTGTTGCAGAAGTGTGTAAAAACTATCTAACAATTATTCTGCAATTTATGTAAGTCTATAGTTCATCATGAGCACAATTGCTTAAGCTATGAGTTAATGATGGACAAATATCTGACATATAGAGTACAGGCCGAGACTCATCCATGGTAGGATCAAGGCGTAACTACATCGTGCAAAGGATTCCATGGATGTGGAAGAGGATGAGTGGGAGGAGATGGAAGAGGTCACAGACAGGTTATTTGTTACAATTGTGGGGAACCAAGCCATTATGCACATGATTGTCAGAACCTGACACACCCCTCTTTTCAGTATTTCCAATAGTTTCACCACGTAATAAATATTTTGATAGTATATTGACTCAGGATTTCAGTTGATTAAGTAAATTGATGCAGTAATTGGGTTCAATATTAGTACTAGGGTTATAATGATCTAATTGTTCTGGTTGTTTGAGAATAAGTTTATTGATTTGGGTTTCATTTCATTCAGTGATTGGTTGGTTCAGTTGGTTCAATGATTGAGTGATTTTTTGCAATGATTAGTTTCATTTTTGATGTTTGGTTTTGGGCTGAAATGATGGTAGTGGGACTAGTCTAAAATTTTTATGAAATGTGGCATACAATTTGTGATGTTTTGTAGCAGGTGGATCCAATATGAAAATTTATGAAACATGGTCCACGGAGGTGTTCAGCGTTGGAGACATCAATGAGGACATCAAAGCTTCCCTCCAGTGGTAGCTAATAAATTAGATCAGGGGGTTGGAGCTCCCTTTTGGTTGGTTTCGAAAAACAAGATCAGGTGGTTGGATCTCCCTTCTGGTGGGTGTCAGTAAACAAGATCAGGGGTGGGAGTTCACTTCCAGTGGGTGCTGGAGGATGAGAGAATTTTGTATCATTTTTCAGGCAGGTGCCTATGTGCTGGTATTATTTTGCACCATTACTAGATTGTAAGAAAATTTTCTTTATAATAAAAAGAAGACCAAGATGACATGAACGATGGTTTTTTCCCACATTGCGTTTCCACCTAAAAATCGTAATTTTCATGTGTAATGATGCATTTTTACGTGTGATGGTTTATTCTATTCTCACTAAACACTGTTACTGTTTAATTATTGTTTAATGAGGGATTGATGCACTGGCTCAAGATAAAAAGATGATGAATTAACTAAAAAATGAGTTTAAAGGATACACTAGTTGTCTAAATAACATTCACATACTTACATGGGTTCCATTTAGTAAAGTTGACTATATAAATATGGATATTAAATTGAAAAGTTTAATGATTTGTAAATACCGATTTACCCCCCAGCCCGCTCTCAATATTTTTCCTAACAATTGGAATTATATCAGATCCTTCAACAAAAGCTAGATTGGTTGAGGTAGATTTGTCAAGATGAGTTGTCAAGAAAGAGTACTTTCTATTAGGCCACCTATATTTAATGGAACTAACTTTGTCTTTTGGAAGGTTAGGATGAGAGCATACATGTAGGCACTAAGAGTTGATGTATGGGAAATCGTTGAAAGAGGATATCAATATCCAACCTCCCTTCCCATAGATATTATAGGAAAGAAACAATATCAAGTCAATGAAAAAGCTATAAATACCATGTTATGGAGTCTAACCAAGTCCTATTTTGTGAAGGTAATGCAACTAAACACAAAAAAGGGAATGTGGGATAAGATTATCCAGACTTTTGACAATGACACTAAGGTAAAAAATGCTGAACTCCAAACTTTCAGAATACAGTATGAGACACTAAAGATGCATGATGATGAAAGCATTGCAACATTTTTCTCAGAGTAATTGAAATTTTAATTCCATGAGAAACCTTGCTTAAGAAATAAAAGGTTGTAATGTTGTTGAAAATATTTTTAAATCACTAACTATGAAGCTTGATTCCAAAGACTCTTATATTGAAGGAATGTAAGATCTAAAATGTCTCAGACTTGATCATCTCCATGAAATATTGACAACATTTGAGATGAGGAAAGGTGGTCCTTCAAACATGAGAGAAGAAACCTTCAAAGCTACTGTAAAAGGAAAGCAAAAGGAAGAATCAGGTTTTATATCAGAAAAAGAAGATGCAAACTTCATAGATAAACTCCAAGTGGGTACTAGAATATTCAGAGGTAAGCTTCCCTTCAAAGGCTTGGCTTGTGGCAAAGTTGGTCATTACGTTGCCAAGTGTCACTATAGATAAAATCATGATATGGAAAAGAAGCTGCAAAAATGAAAAGGATAAGGTTTGAAAATAGGGGAACTTTTTATACACATGAAGATAGTGATGGTCTTTCAAATGGTGAAGAATTTGAGTCTGCTCAAGAATGTCAATTACATATGGAATTTGAAGATAAATGTAGTAAAGGATTTAATGGCCTATAAGGAAAGAATAATTTTATTGAAAACTTTGAGAGGGATATACTACATACAGTGATAGTTATATATGTCAGAAAATATTCAAGTTTAGGAGCACCCTTCTTTCTATTGATCAAGAATGAAGAAGAGGATAATAAATAATTATTAGTTATGGACTCTTGTTCTAACAATGATCCATTTCCTTGTTTAGGGAATAATTATGATGATGAAGACAGTAAAGAAAGTGAACTTTCACTCATGGTTAAAAGTGAAGGTAACCACTATAAAAAGAAAACAAATTAAAAAATGATGCCTCTAAAAGCATAAGGTCAAGGAAAGTCAGAAACAATGGACAATGCAGATGTTCCTACTTTAAGAAAAGATAGTTATCCATAATGGAAGGAAGATATGAAGTCTAATCTAATAAATATTGATGTTTGGTGTCTAGTACGCAATGGCTACACCTAGTCTCCTCCATCAGATGAAGTGCAAAAGAGTAATAAGGCTTTGAGTAACATAATTTTTAGCATAAATGATTCAATATTAAATAAGGTTATGTGTTTTACATGTACAAAAAAAGTATGGGATAAGATACAAGCAATCCATGAAGAAATCCCAAATAGGGAACAATTGGGTAATCATAACCTTAACAATTTGTCGACCTTTGTTATGTCAAATGGAGTTGCTAATTCATAAGAAAATTGGTTAGAAGAAAGAAAAATACAGTTAGCCTTGAAGATAAGTTGTGGGCATATGATAACAAGGAACAAGCTAGTATGGTTTATAAAAAATATTATGAAGGTCTTGAAGCTGAGATCATCTCTCTCATTGCATATTTTGAAAAATCAGATAAGCGGAATGAGGAATTACTTCAAGCATTTGAGGAACAAGAAAATGGGCTGAAAGATGAGATTCTAAAATTATAGGAGAAAGTTGAGGAAGGAATAAGGGTCGAAGAACGTATGAAGAAGAAGTATCTAGAAAAGGAAAAGAAATATCAAGTTGAAGTAAAAATCCTAAAAGATAAATTAGAAGAAAAAGATAAGAATTTGTGATTTGAAGATAGTACTAATATGTTGGATAATATTCTTAGTAGTCAAAGGTCTCGTGCCATCAAATCTATTCTTGGTTTTCATGAAACTGTTGAAGGAGAATCTAGTTCACAAGCTGAGGCAAGAAATTTAAAGAATAACAATGCAAAACATGAAATGGTCAACAAAGATATAAAAGTTCAACCTGATCAATAAATAATGAAAGTGAATCTTCAAAGGAAATCATTTACTCCTAATGTTAATCGATTCTCTCCTGCGACCAATAATGTTGAAGTTTTGATATTCCATAAATGGGGAAATGTTGCCTCTAATTGTAGAAGTAGACTATTTTAATTAAAAGCAAATAATTGCTTCACAAAAAGATCCTCATCTCCCAGGTACTGAGGTCTCTTTAAGGGTTATCGTTTTTCTTGTAATGAATATTGTCACAAAGATATTGATTTCTTTAGAAGGAATATGCAATATACGTATTATGATTTCTCTTCTCATATAAGATTTTATGCTTACAACAAGTTTGGGCATGTAGCAAAAGAATGCTGGAACAAGTGTATGGATCACCACATACAACATGGTAAGAAACAAGATAAGAATATTGGTGTTAGAAGACTTGAAAAAAATGGATCCCCCAACATTTATTATAACAAGTAGAAAGAAGAAGAAGATAGAAGGTGTGGTCTTGAACTTTTCTCATTTGAAGAATATGGTGAATGGTACATAGATAGCACATGCTCACATAACATGACTAGAGATAAGAGTAAGATGGAGTCTCTGCAGAAGAACGCATATGATACTTTTTTTCTTGGAACTAATGTTCTAGCAAAAGTTATTGGAAAAGGTAAAGCCAAAATTAATAAAAATAGATGTGATGCTAATGCTTTATTTGTTAAATGTATAAATAGGAATATACTAAGTGTAGGTCAAATGGAAGATAAAGGAAATATAATTGTGTTTACATCAACCAAGTGCAAGGTTATGGATGAAGAAATTGGAAAAGTTGTAGAAAGAAGACATAGAAACCCAGAAAACTTATATGTGCTTAAAGAACGGAATTCTCACAGATATGAGGATTTAGACTCAGAAAAAAGGAAGATGGTATCCATTGTAGTTCGTTATTCTTAAATTGATACTTCTAACAGTGACTATAGAAGTGATGTGAGATAATTGACCTCATAAGAATAGAATTTTATTATCAGGTCCATAGGATCAGTAATCTCAAGGGGAGCAATACATGTTTTGTCTTGATGATGATTCCTATGATGGTTTTGATATTCATATTTCTTATATGATTGACAGTGCATCTGGTGTAGTAACAGTGGACAGCTACATACAGTACAGGCTCAGGAAGAGATGAACTTTTAGTATTTCACTTTCTATGTGTAGATCCTATGAAGACAAGTCATGTATATACGTGATTTCTATTTTGAACAGTCATGTATATTTTGCTATGATGGAGAAATAGTGATACAGAGTTAGGAAAAGGCTTTGATATGCTTCAATCAATTATTCTTTTAGCTTTCATATTTTGATGGTTGATGGTTATAGTCTATTCATGCTATTTGGAAGAGGTTTTTATAAGTTGTTGATGTCCTAATGGATAACTGATTGATGAAGATAATTTGAGGTTCTTAATGAGATACAAGATGATATGATTAGATATGATACTGAAGAATTGGAAAAGGTTCAGGGGGAGAATTTTCTATGCTTCTAATAATGCATTGTTGGCATTATGTTTTCTTTAGAATTCTTTGATACATAATGATTCTTATCAATGGTGATGTTTCTTATGTTGTTGAAGTTCTTGAATGATGATGCATGAGTTGATAATTGTCATTGATGCTTATAAGTTGTGGAAAGAACATGTAGATCTTGTTATATCATGCTATGATTATTTGATGATAATGTTGCTATCCTGGAAGAATTCTATGAGATGAGTGGCTAATTTTTATAGTTTCTTATGTATGAATAATTTTAGCAAAAGACAATGATGTTGCTATAGTTTTCAGAAAGACACGGTTATTAATATACTACCGCTAAATTTTCTTGATGATACTTGGGAACATGGCATATTTTGATGATGTTTAAGAATGATGCTACACTATCCTAGCTTACTTTGTGATGATATGATTGGTCCTCACTTATGTTGTTTCTACATACTTGGTCACATGTTGATGATATTGAAGCTATATTGTCCTATCTTTAACATTGAATATGAGTTGCTACTGGCAGATGCTTATGATGCAAATCCTACATAGTATATGATGGTTCCTTTAATAGTATATTTGTGTTGTTATCTCCCTATAGAGGTCTTTTGTCTCTTTTATACTTTTCATATTATTTAGACAGGGTCCCCTAGGTCAATTTTTTTTAAGTTCTATTAAAATTAATGTAAAGTCTCCACATTTTGATGAAAGGAGCATGAATAGCATAGGTGAATAGGAGTCAAAGGCAATTTACGAAGGTTAAAGCCCATTTGTATGTTAAATTCATGTTTTTTTGATACCCGCCCATGGTTCACGGACTAAGGTACTGTAATGAAGGAAGAGTATAAAAGGAAGCCATAGAAGAGTCATAGGTCAGATAAGTAGAGACATGCATGAGTTGAATCTAAATTTATCTATTATATACTTAGGGGAAGGGGAAGGGGAAGGCTCCTACAACTATGTGCACGGAAAGCTTGGTAGGTACACAAATGAGTGCATGGGCCCCTGCACTTGTGTGCGCAGGGTTGGAAAAAGTTATATCTAAAAATCTAGAGCATAATAAAGGCATATTTGAAGGGATATTTTTGTATCAGTGTACTACTGTGCGTTTCTGAATTTATTGTATTTATGATGTGTTGAATGCATTTAATCAGGAAATTACTTAATAGATTCGTTAAAATATAGAACTTATATGTTCAATGCTATGCATGTTTAGCGCAATTGGCGAAGGATAGAAATGTGTTAATTGTTATTTACTATAAGTTTTGGGTTTCAAGGATTAGGGTTCATGAAGGTCACAGTAAAGCCCTAGATCTGTAAAAAAACACATCGCATATCCCTCTCAATGTATAAACCTAGTTTTAGCATCCCCCAATATTTCCTCGGGTGAAACTGCAGCCTGCACTATGCGGGTTGTTGCTGAAAGGGTCGGTAGTCTGGGGTTTCATTGGTTAGTGCACTTAACTCCCAAAACCTGGGTCCAAGCTCTCTCAAGCCTACAAACGGTTGTGTTTCTGGGACCATAATCTATTTGAGGGACATGTTATGTGGGGTGTGTGGATACCAGCAAATAAGGAGATTGAAAAGTGGATAGATTGGAAGCTTCACGAGTTTGCAGATCAAGAAAACAGGAATCCATGCCTGTCGAAAGAAGAGTGGTTGTAGAGATATCTGTATATAGAAAAACACAAAGTTTTCTTTTAAACCTTTCCATGTGAACTATATGAATGGTTGGCTAAATTGGCGGATGGTCAACCAACCTCAAAGCTGGATAACCCTATTATGTGGACCCCATATTTAGTGGAGTGCCTAGAAAGATCATAACAAAAGGTTGTCAAGGCTGTCGATTATTAGATCGATAATATTTTGGGCAGATTTATCACTAACTTCATGATTAATACGTTTACCAGTTATAGTGAAGCTGAACGGTGATTTTTCAAAGGACCAAGAGGTAAGTATTTGAAGTCTTTGAAAACTTGGATTAAAATGCTGTTATGTGAGAAATGGGTGATGCCACTAAATTGATGTTTAAAAGAGGCTCGACGGGAGCTACGCGAAGTGGGAAAAAATTAAGAAAAGATCTAGATACAATTGTTGAGTACCATCCTCTATTAGGAGCATTCGATAGTGAAGAAGAAAGTAATAATTTGAAGACGCCTAGAGTTACGTCATAGTTGGTAGATCAGGGCACTATAGGAATACCACATACATCCACTCCATATTTATAATCACCTCCACCTTCACCTCCACTATTGAGTATGGCGAACACTATGAAGATGCCCATATTCAGGGTCTAGGGACAAAAGACCATGATGAATTCCGGTTTGTAGTAGATGATGTGTTGAAGTTACAACAGATAACAGATGTCGATTTGAAGAAAACACAGTTGGTCACAACATTGCAAGGTAGGGAGCTAATTTCGTATATTAAGTACAATACAACTGATCTAGTTGTGCCATTAAAATATACAAAATATGCACTCAATAATGAATTCAGAAAGCCAATGTCTCAAGCTCAGTATGCGAATGAGGTCAAGTAAATTCAACATAAGGTGAATGAATATGCATTGGATATTGATTAGAGGTTGAAATGTTTGCTACAAAAAAATATATACAGATCTCAGATGAGCAACATAAGGATTGGTATATTGCTACTATGTTGCCTGATTTGAGAAATGTATGATTGTCAGAGTAGAATATTGGATCGTAGGCTGAAGTGCTAGAAATTAATATGAGCATGGAGGCTTCACATGTTCAGTATATGAATATGGGAGTGCAGAAGATTTAGACACAGTTGGCTAGCCTACATGTGGAGTTGCAGGATCTCAGAAAGGGAAAGGAGTTCAAAAATGAGACCCGTTCAGAAGTGTGGTTCTTAAAGTGCAAAGGGAATGGTCATGACAAGGATTATTTCCCAGTATATTAGAAATATCTAATTTGGGGAGGCCTTATACACCTGAAGCCAGGAAATTTACTTGATCAATTAACGATGTAGTGCCATGGTGCGTTATCTGCCAAATAACATGAAAACGCTCAATTGATAATCTCCATTTGTTGCAGAAGTGTGTACAAAATATCTAACAACTATTCTGCAATTTATGTAAGTCTATAGTTCATCATGAGCACAATTTCTTAAGCCATGAGTTAATGATGGAAAATCTTTGACATATAGAGTATAGGCTGAGACTCGTGCATAGTAGGATCAAGGCGTAACTGCATCGGCGAAGGATTCCAGGGATGAGGAAGAGGATGAGGGGGAGGAGATGGAAGAGGTCACGGATAGGTTATTTGTTACAATTGTGGGGAACCAGGCCACTATGCGCATGATTGTCATCACCTGACACACCGCTCTTGTCAGTATTGTCCTATACTCATCACGAAGACGCAAGAGAAGAAGAACCAACATCCCACTTAGGACATCCAAATATCGAGGTCAAAACCATGAAAGTATTGCCCAAGTGTTAATACAGTTAAGCGAAGCAGTATAACCACTGCGGATGGTAAATTCATAGGGAAACAACCAAAATATAATCTTTGGTTGCGTAGGTCTACTAATAAATATACTGAACTCGGTCTGCATAAGGAAAAATAAACATTTATGGAGGAAAAGGAGAGCATTGTGGATTGAGGGGCTTCCAGATCATAGAATCTGAATGCATGAATAGAGAAGCCTCAAGTGGTCGAAGACAGACCCCTTAGTATTGATTTCCTTTTTGCAAGCCCACATGAAGCTCTTAAGGGACCAGAAAATAGTAGAGGGACTGTAAGCGTTAATAGAAAACTTTGATAGAAAGGGTAAGACTATTCCTGAACAACGCACAATGCATAAAGTCAATGAAAGTAAGAAAAGGATTGGTCAAGAAATGAGATTGACTACAGAAATCAAATCTTTTGAAATCGACGAGGTGATCTTGGATTTGTTATCTCATGAAAACTATTTTCCTAAACAAAGCTAGGAAAGAATGGGAAAGTCATTGCTATAGTGGTCCCCAATTCACCTTTGAATGGAAAACCAATAGAAGATTATTCCTATCGGAGGCCGACATGGAGTAATTGTATACATTGAAGGGGCACGCGATAGAGCTGATTTTGAGGTAATTGAAAAAATGGATGATAGTAATCCTATCGAGTGCTTCTTGAAATCGATTGTGCAATTGATATGAATGCAGTAATCAACGTGAAGAGGTGCAACGTGACATTTGAGAGGAAGGAACTGAGAGTCATTGTTCCATTGGATCCAGCTGAGGCTGCGTGGTATAATGAAATAGTCTAAGATTACTATCAGGAGGATGATATAGAACAAATCTATAATATTACTGTGCAGAATGAGGATTGGATCAATCCTATGACAGATGGAAGAATTACTTTGGAAAAGGATAGCTCCTGCAAATCACATTTAGATGAAGAGATCGAGCATTGGTAGAATATATTGCGTGAAGTATCAATGTTGTAATGCAACATACTTACTAAACCACTTTGACGTATATCTACTAAGGTACACAATTTACCATATTATGATGGCTTAGAAGATGTAAATTTGTTTCTTGGTAAATTTGAAAGGGATGTACTAGAGGAGGATCGGTTCCAGGCATTAGACATTGTGCTAAGAGATATGCCTACTAGATGGTGGGGTGGACATAAGAACAACTTTGCAGACAATAAGGAGTATTGAAGAATGATGAAGTTACGATCTGGCTATGAACATACCCACATTACTAAAAACGATATAGGGAAGAATGATCTGCATGAGCATATGGCCCATTGGACGAAACCATGGGGAGAGGAAACACGACGTAAATGGGTACATATATTCTACCGTACCTTGGACGCTTTTTCGATGAATTAGTACTTAGAAATTGAGATGCGACATGGAACAACAGAGTGGGACGTTATGAAGGAAAGATTTCTGCTAACATTGTTTTTATAGGATGAATTTGAATGTATTGATGAAGCATTACATGAAATTAAAGTCGCGATATTGAGAACACATGTAGAGACTATCGTGTGGGTACAACCTAACTAGAGCACATAGTTGTGCCATGCTCTGGAGTGTTACAATGTTATCACAGAAGAGGGCGAGGATGATCCAAGGAATATCGATATCCCTGAGTCAGACTGACATCACAAGGTCATTAGGCCAAAGGTAGAGATTCCTAACCATTCAAAACCATTAAATACCAAGCAAGTGAACATTCGATTAGAAGGGCAGACGAAATTTGTGAATATAGGTGATTACTGGGATGGGGACATAATTGACAATGTTGCGGAGTTGTTGTAGGAATATCAGGACTTGCTTCCAACAAAATTCTCTGATCTAAAGGGGATAGTAGGTGATCTAGGTGTTATAAAGATCAATCTGAAGTCAGATGTGAAGCTGGTAAAGTAATGCCCATACTGATTAGATCATAAATATAAAGAAAAGGTGCATGAAGAGATGGATAGGATGCTATAAGAAGGAATTATTGAGCATGTAGAAGAATTAGACCGGGTTAGTGCTATGGTGTTTTAGGAGAAGGAGACAAAGGGAGAAATCAGGATCTACTTGGATCTAAGGAAGTTGAACAATTCATGTATACATGAACCATTCCCTATTCTATTCAAAAATGAGGTCTTGGAGAATGTTGGTGGTCAAGAAGCATACTCCTTTATAGATGGATTCTCATGATATCATCATATCAAGATCATGCTAGAGGATCAAAGTAAGTCTAACTTCTCCACATAATGGGGCTCTTTTAATTATACAGTTATGCCCTTTGGACTTAAGAATTCCCCTTGCGATCTTTTCTAGGGTGGTGTCAACATCCTTTAAGGAATTTATTCACAAGTTTTTGGAGGTCTACCTTGATGACTAGATGGCGTTTGGGTTATCTAAAAATCATGTTTCAAGTCTTCTCCTAATGTTGGACACTTCTAGAAAGTACGAGATCTACCTAAATTTGAAGAAATGTATATTATGTGTACCATATGGAATACTTTTCACCCACATTGTTTGTAAGTAGGGGTTGACGGTGGACTCTACTAAAATTATAGTGATTACCAATTTGAAGCCCCTGAGGAATGTAAAACAACTGCTCGCAAAATTGGGCCATACAAAATACTATAGAAAGTTCATTAAGTCATATGTGCAGATCACTGTGTGATCTAGATTTAAACAAGAACACAACAAATTACATATATAACCATAAACACGGATATGCAGTGGAAATAATACTTAATTTCATTAATGTAAAACACTGAAATATGCTTACAAACGGAGATGGAAATAAACCAACTAGGGCGATGGTAGCTTTATCTCTGAGAAGAGATGTGGTGGCTACGTGCCTCTGAACTGTGTTATAATGAGGCTCAGAGGCCTATTTATTGTTAAGAAAGAATGGAAAACCCTAAAAATCCAAAAACCTAACCCCAGAAGATGAAATTCCAAACTGTGGGCCCCATTTCGGTAAATTAGTACATCAAATTCTCGGGGTCGTAACTTGGCATATGATCTCTATTTGAAATGCACAATATCTCGTTAGAAAGTTTTATCCGAGAACTACAACTTTGGGAAGAGCAACATCAGTCTATACACCGATGTTGCTCCCAGTTTTCCCAAAAAAGGTCGTTTAGGGCCTCAAAATGGTTCAAGAAGTTTAGGACCTGAAAAACTGCTAAAAGTAGTAAATTGTGCTAGAATTAAGGAAACTGAAAAACTGAAAGAGATAGTTGTGGGGGTCGAAGTGGGATAGGTGGGAGGCCACCAACATCCACATGGAGCATTGCTCCTGCCTTAGGAAGGAATGGTCCCCATTGTGTTGAGTTCCTCCATTTGCTTAACCTGGTCCTTAGTGGCTTGTTCTGCAATCTCTCATGTGTCTAGTAATGGTGGGAAGCATGGTAGGGGGCATTCCATATTGAACGGTCGTTGCAAGCGAAGGCATGGAGGAATGATGTGCTCCAAAGCATTGTTTCCCGTAGGCTTGGTACTTATGAGATATTTTTCGGGGTAAATTACAAGATCTATCACTTGTCGACGCGTTTCGAACCAACCAGTGTGATTCATCGTCACGACAAGTTGAAGAACTAGATCCTACTTTGCATGTTAAATAGCTTGAGCAGAGCCTCCAATGGCTGACTAGGCCAATGGCTAAATTGGACTAGGGACCTTACCTCAAAAATAGATATATAAATAATTTAATTTAATTGGAAGTTAGTTATAATAAGGAACTAAATGAATATATAAATAATTTAATTTAATTGGTTGTTAAAAGGTATTAACAATTAAATAAATACATAGAAACTATAAATATTAGAATAAAATGTATGAGTTATATTAACAATTTAATAAATACATGGCAAATATAAATATTGGAATAAAACATATGAATAACTATATAAAGAGTTTAAAATTGGTAAAAAAAAAAGAAAAAAAAGATAAAAATAAAATAAAATAAAATAAAATATAACATAAATATATAATAAATATATAAATACATAGAATAAAATAATATTAAAGTAAAAAAATAAACAAAAAATTAATAAAAATAAGGAAAAAAAAATATATAATATATATTTATATATATATAAATATAGATATAGATATATGATACCTTAGAATAAAATAATATTAATTTAAAAAAATAAAAAAAATAAAAATAAAAAAAAATAAAAATAATAAAAATAAAAAATAAAAATAAAAATAAATACATAAATAAATAAATTAACTAGAATAAAATAACATTAATTAAAAAAAAAAATTATTAATGAATACAGAAACTAATGAGATAAAATAATTGTAAATATTAACTGATTATAAAATAAATAGATGAGACTAGAACGAGGGGAGGGGAGGAGGAGGGGCAGAAAGGAACGAAGCGACTAGGAAGAGAGAACTGGAACCCAACATCTATTAATTTTCCAACCATCCTCTCTATTGAGATTGTTCGGCTTCTTTTCAATCTCCAGAGCTTCCCTCAATTTCTGATGATGGAACTAAGAAACCCTAGCAATGACACTAGCCTCCTCAATACAAACGTCATGATTGGTTTTTTTTGCATGCTCAGCTAAAGCCAAAGACTTTGATCTCCTATGCTTAATATCAATTGCGTGTTGATTGATGGAGTGACCTGTCTCACCAATATAGGGGGTCCCACAGGAACAAGGGATAATAAATACCCCTCTCATATCATTAGGGTCGATAGGATCCTTTGCTGATCTGAGGGACATACGAATGATTTTAAGGGGCATAAAGGTTACAGGGACACTATGCATCTTGAAAATCCTTGCAATCTTATCGGTGGTCCCCAAAACCAACGGAAAATGGACACCTGTAATCCGCTCCTTTGGTTCCCTTTTAGCAAGAGAATCCTTGGCAGCGTTTAGGAAAGCGTTCTATCCCATGTATCTACTATAACCATTCTCAACAAAGACATCAAGGACATGGTACTGTTGTAAGGTCCATGTCAGAGTGGTATGAGCTTTAGATGGGCTCTTGTAAGGTGTTCATTCTGCAAATGTAACCAAGCTTTGTCGCTGCCCTGAAACTTGTGTTTTGTCATGACCGTATCCCTTTGTTGTTGCTGCTACGTGGAGGAACCCTTCGCGGGGGTCATGGATGCGGCAATGATCTTCCCCTTAATTTGGGATTGAACCAGATAGAAAATTAATTTCCTAAACTGAGAGATGATCTTGCTCCATTTCTTAGTAGAGATCAAAGAGGTGGCGATAGGTGGGGCTACCTCTAGTATCCTGTATAATGAATTACCCAAAGTAATAATAACAGCGCAAGGCCTTGACTCATACACAGCATGTCGGCTCCACAAGTATGGCTGGTCAAATAGTACATCATAAACATCCAAAGATGTAACATCACACAATACCTCATCCTTCAAGGGTTTGATGCTACATGGAAGGCGGCATTGTTGGCAAACTCAGAGATCTCATCCTTGCTGAAGCCACCCGATACTATACGGTTGCGGGTGTGGTGTAGTCAGTAGGCCTAACCGCTTCACGGCCTCTACTAAAATGAGGTTCTTTTGGCTGCCACTGTCGATAATGAATTGTAGTGGCGAACCCTTCACCCACATATGTGAGTGGAAATGATGCTCGCCCTCCTCTAGATCTTCGGGCTCATTCTTCTAGATTTTGGTGGTGGCAATAGTGACACTGGGCTCCACGTCAATGATCTTCTTCCCTTTTCCATTCCCCTTGTCGGGTTGTGACTCAGGGTCGGAACATGCATCTAATTCAGACGCCTTCAACTCGGCCACCGACGACTACTTGGTCCAGCACTCCCTTGTGGTATGATTGGGGCTCTTATGGAACTCACACCACTTTCCTGTGTCCTTATTTGAATTCATGGTGTTGTTCTTTTCTTACGGCTTCGACGGGTTGCCTTGGGTCACCCCGCCTTGGATTTCTCCTTTGGTCTTTGAATTCGCAGATCCAAAGTCTCGCTTCTTTTGTTTAAAATTTTTCTCGATCTTGATAGTGTATCAGTATGACATGCCAAGTGAAGAGATGTTCAAGAACTCCATCTCTTCCTGGATGTATCTATGTAGCCAGCCATGGTATTTGAGTACTAGATGAAGCTCAGAATCTTTGATACCCAACTGTGTGTGAAGGGTATGAAAAATGTTTGTGAACTCCAGCACATCTTGGTCCAGTCCCCACCACAGCGTGGTCCACATTATGTATTTGTCCTCATAGGTTTTGACAGGGTAGTACTACTCCTTGATGGAATCTCGAAAGGAATTCAAAGTAGGTGCAGCTGAGAATAGTAAGTCCATTCTTTCATCCTTCTATTTGTAGTAGGTTTCCCACCAGTCCTTGATGTGGGGGGTTGCCTTGAGAAAAGCAAAAACAATCTTTTCCCAACTTGAAAATTCATAAACGGAAAAGTAAACCTCTAGCAGACTTAACCATTTATCGATGGCATTTGTGTCTATCGTACCCTCAAATATGGGGATTTCAAAATTAACTTTTACCTTAAACGGTGTGGTGCTTCTAGAGTAGTGTTGTTCACTTTAATTGCTTATTAATTAAAACAACCAAGTGCTACATAAATTGTCAACCCAGGGAAGTCTATTTATTTCAAAGGCAACTGTATTGTATGTACTCAATCTTAAAAGCAATAAAAGTTGTAGTAATAAATAAACTAGTTACACCTTGCTCTAAGAAAACTGAAGCTCAACTCTGAGTTACAGCAAAAACAGTCTATTGCAGACAACTTACCAAAGAATGCTTAATTTAATTAAAAGAGTGATCTAATGAAAAAGAATCAATCTGTAAAGGAAAGCACTAGCTATGTTGTAACAGAGAACAGGACCCTATTCCTAGAGCAGGAATCTTCAGCACCTATTTTTGATTACCAAGCTTGTCAATTCGCTCTGTAAACTCAATTTCCAACAAAACTCTCATGAAAATGTAGTGATCAATTAAAGAAAACAGAGTTCAACAATAACACATAAGTAACATCCAATAAACGAAACTTATAACAAGGTATGGCTAAGAAACACACTTAACACACTGCAGGAATATAATGGGTGAATCGTTTGATGAAGGTGGGCCTTGTCCTTCCCATAAGATTCCCTAGGAAACAAGAACTAGAAAGAAATGTTCAGAACAATGTTTTATTCATCCATCAATATGTCATGTTACAAAAGGATTCCAGTTTTGTGCCTTCAACTAGAGCTTCCCCGCAGTCTGTTCATCCCCTCTAATGTAGATGTCTCTTCTTTTTAAGAGGAGACATTTATTACAACATATTACATTGTAAGTCCTATTTTAAACCAATATACAAAAATAGGGAAATCAATTTTCCCATCAACAAAATGCTGTTACAATAATGTTGTCTTTGGATCATGGTCGTTACATCCAGTGTAGCAGCTCCTTCGGTGATCTTCTTTTGTTGTTCTCAAATCTAGAATGCAAATCACAACTATTTCATCCACAGGATTTGCACATCGTTCTTATTGTTTTAGTAACTGTAGAAGTAATCTTGTAGTCTCCATGTATTTTCAGCAACTGCACATCGTTCTTTATATATTTTAGCAACTATTCAATTCAATGATTAACTATGAAGATAGCATAATTATATGTAAAATAATTAAACGTATAGTGATGAGAAGAAATATTATGTACCTTTGGCACAATTGGATTAAAGCAATAACAAGGAATTTAAATACAGGTTGAAAAAGGATGACATAATAGAAAAATATATGGTCAAAAAGGGAAAATGTGAGGTCCTAACATCCCCCCCAACTGAAAGAGTTGCATGTCCTCATGCAACTTTTACTCTGAATCTAAGTCTGAGTACTGGGATGTATAGTGCAAATTACTTAGACAGTAAGTATAGAAGGTGCTATCAACCAACTATCTGAAACCATGGACATTTTGTAATCTTTGCCATGTTGCGAGCTCCTCCTTTTTGGACAACCTGAAGTAAGCCTTATGTTGCTGTGCTGGCAACCATAGAAGAGGGAAATGAAAATGATATCCTAACCATTTTTCGGGACATTGTTGAATGCATTTGACATAGTTAGGTAGCCATGAGATTTTTGTTTGAAGATTAAGAGGGTCAAAGGGATGATATTCCTTTCTGTCCTTAGGGCACTGTTCCCAAAATAGGTTGTTTACCTATAAGGCAAGAGCTCCCTTTGCTTTGACATAATGTTGGCAGTTTTTTAAGACTGCTACCTATAACTCTCTGATATGCTTGTTCATTCCTAGTTCCTTCAAAGACTGTTGATATTCAGCAACGAAAATGGTAGCATTCTGTGGCTTGGATTGAATCCACAAAAGGCGATTATCTTCATTGTGTTTTGCTAAAAGGAAGGCATTTTGCCACGTGAGCTGATTGGCCAGGAAAGAGACAAAGGCTCTAATCTGAGTGTCACCAACCAGAGGGATCAGATTAAGTTTTCTATCCTCATGCATGGCTTCATTATGGAGGTACAGTTCACAGAGTACATTTTGTTCACTGATTGATGCCTCTGTGAAAGTTTTGACAAACTGTTGAGGTGTAAATACCTCATGAGGTCTCCCATCTCTGATTGCCTTTACTTGGAATAAGGCTAAATGTTCTGCGAGAAAAACAGAATAATTAGAGGATGGTTTCCTGGTGGCCAGTAGTCTTTGAACCAAATCAAACATGAGAGACAATCTAGTTTTTAACTATTTATTTTCCTTGTTCTGCACACGAGACTGTTCCAAAAATTCCCAATTTGCATATATATGATTTTGCCATGATAATTTGTGTTCCTGCAAGATCCTTTCTTGTGACATAACATACTCCTTCTTCCATATATCCATTTGTGCTTGAGTGCTACTGGTCTGAATGAAAATAGTCTTTGTACGTCGACGTTCAGTCTAAATAAACATAGTTTTTGTAGGGCGTGGTACAGGGCTTTCAGTTTTAACAATGAGAGTAGGCCAACGTATTTGTGGTTTAACCTCCTTTTCAAAAATATTTGAAGGCCCTGCTGGTTCTTGTGTAATAACAGGGCGTTCATTTTTAATTGCAATAGAAGTAAATGCAAGAGTGGCTCTAGGTAATGGAACTTGAACTATTTTATAACCAGCTTGATGATAAATATTACCACACTGACTACACATATATTCATTATAGTGTTCTTTTTGTGTACCCTTACGAGCTGTAGATGTTGCATGAGCTAAAGTATACAAATTAAGCTGTCTATCATAGGCTTCTCTTGTCGTTTTTAATTCATGTTTATAAGCTTCGAGTTCATATTTTAAAAACTCGTTTTCCTGTAGAAAGGAAGCCAAAGTGACTGAAACCTATGTAACAGTGGGAGTCGCAGTAGTTGATTCTAGTGAATGAAAGGCCTGTTGTTCCATGAAAGCTTCATCATTTGGAACCTCAGCAGGTGGTTCTTGTGTGGCAAATGTTGAATCATCAACTACATTATTCTGATCATCCAAATTTTGCATACCAGTAGATGGTTCTTGTGTGGCAGTTGCTGGCTGAGTAGTTGGTTCTTGTGTAATAGCTACAGGTTGTGCAATATGTAAGTTACTTTGGTCATCAGCAGTTGGTTCTTGTGTAGCAACTACTGAATCAGTAGCTGGTTCTTGTGGGGCAGCTACGTCTAGGTCGTCTATTTTCTATTCGTCAGTAGGTGGTTATTGTGTGGCAACTGCTGAATCAGTAGTTCGTTCTTGTGGGGAAGCTATGTTTTGGCCATCTATTTTATGTTCATCAGCAGGTGGTTCTTGTGTATCAACTATTGAATCAGTAGCTGGTTCTTGTGGGCTAGCTACATCTAGGTCATCTATTTTATGTTCATCAGCAGGTGGTTCTTGTGTGGAAATTGCTAAATCAGTAGCTGGTTCTTGTGGGGCAGCTACATGCTATACATCATCTTGGGTATCTAAATTTGATGTAGCAACAACTAGTTCTTGTGTGATAGTTGCTGAATTAGTAGCTGGTTCTTGTGTGGCAACTGCACTTTCTAAAAGAAATGATGTCACCAAATCCTGGACATCTTGCATTTCAGTACCCGAGGGTGAGGTAGGTAAAGATTCAGGGCCTTGGGACTGTGGTGGGGTAGGGGTTTTAGAAAAATAGGTGGGGAATTTAGGATGGTTGTCTCAGTTTCTGATTCAGAAAACGTCCTCGTTCGTCTTCAAGGTAAAAAGGCAGGAAGAACAATGGTTTTTCTTTTATGAGTAGTTTTCTTTAGAGGAGGAGGGTCATCAGGAGTCGTAGCTTCTTTGGTTGAGGGCCTTGTTCATCTTTTTGGTAGGGACGCAGCCTTTTCTTGCCTTTTTCTTTTTAGCTTAGCAATGGGAAGGTTATCATCAAAATCATCACTAGGGATATGGACAGTGCAACTCGATGATTCGGCTAAATTATGCAGTGGGGTCAATGCAGTGGAGGGGTCAATTGGGTTGGTTGTTGCATGTGGTGGAATTTCTGGGAAATCAAAGATGCTCCCTGGTTGCTGTGTAGAAGGATTTTCAATTTGCTGAGGGATTTCAGGTGTTTGTTGAGGATTTTCAGCATCTAATTGTGGAATTTTGGCTGCTGTTTCTTGGGGATTTTCGGCTGTTGCTTGAGGAATTTCAGTAGTTTCTTCGGGATTGTTGGTTGCTGCTTGAGGTATTTCAGCAGTTTCTTGGGGATTTTCGGCTGCAACTTGAGGAATTTCAACAGTTTCTGGGGGTTCTAAGGGCGGGTTGTTAAGGGGAGGGGGATTCTGTTGGGCAAAACCCCTCTGAATTAATAGATGAACAAGGCAATGATGGTTGACGGAAAGGAGTGGGTACTTCACATTAATGCAATAATGTGACATATTCTTTAGACACCCAAGTAGATAGTATGGCATATTTAGTAGTTGACCATGTCTCAAATGATTTAACAACATAAAATCATGCTGATAAACTACTTAGTAATGTCCTTCACAGGTGAGGTAGTGCTTGAAAAACTATGCAACCATCGGCCATGGAGGTGGTAGTGAATGAAGCGCAACACCCCTGCCTTTAGGCTCGACCTGCTCTCCAGGTAGAAGAAAGTCCTATTGTGTATTCAAAATGATGTGTTCACAACTAAACCATCAAATGCCATCGACTGGTAAACCTGAAACCTATGTTATATCATCCTCTGATACTGGAATTCAAACTCCCTGAATAATAGAGTAGCCTTCCTGTAGATTACATGTGAATTCAAGGACTTGCTGAGGATTGAATCACTGGAGCATCCGAAAATAATCTACCCAGCCTGCCTACTGAAAAATCTGATATACTTTTGGGTGTAATTCCAATAGAGCTGTTGAGTTGGGTTCATTTCTAATAGCAGAAACTCCCATAGTTACTAGCTTTAATAAAATGCACAGTGCAAAGCCGAGTTACCACACCTGAAACAGAGTAAATTTTGCAAACGAGGTTGTGACATAATAGGACAGGGATCGGTGACAAGACATGATTGTGGTAAAAAAAAATGACAGTGATTGGCATATCGTGAAATGATGGCATGATTTTGGTATTCCACCCCCAACTGCGGCTAAAATGATAAGTTTGAATGTACGGAGATTGTGGTAACCATGTCATAATATTCTCATTAACTATAGTTTAATAATATTTAAACATAACAAAAACATACCTCATGTTTACCTTTGATTGATATTCTGAAAATATAATGTCTCTTGCTAATATATCACCAATGGTTATGGGAAAGGGTTTTGAAATATGAGGGTATTTATATGAAAGGCTTTTATTAACATAGGAGGAGGTAGTGAAAGAACAAAGTTATAAGGAACAATAGATGGTTCTCACAATGGAAAGTAATATGTGTTCATTCTTTGAGAAGAATTGATGTTTCAATCAGGGAAGAAATGGGAAAAGTTGGTGTTTTAGCAATGGGAAAAGTCGGTGTTTTAGCAATGGGAAAAATTGGTGTTTCAACAACGGGGAAATTGGTCTTTCAGCAATAGGAAAAATTGGTGTTTCAGCAACGGGAAAAATTGGTGTTTCAGCAACGGAAAAAATGGAAAGAGTTGTTGTAAATAAGAAAAATAGGGAAAATGTTGCTGAAAAGTAATGTGGGGGAATGAGTTGTGAATCGAAATGAGATGACAATGGTTCCCAAAATGAAGCTTAAACCTGCTTGCAATACAATTGTTCTTTTCAACCAGCCTCCAATCTGAGACCTGCAAAATAATGAATTGTAACATGGCAACTCTTGACAGGGATTATTAGTTAAGAAATCTAATCTAATAAAAAAAATATATAATGTAGAGATTAAATGCAATGAGGGGTAGCAGGCTCACCTAAAAAGATGTAGTGTGAATCTGCCATGCAAGTGGCCTTAAAATCCTCTTTAGAAATAGGTTGCTGGTACAGAAAGAGTCAATACCCAGTCACTAATAATGGTGTTCTAAAATCATCAATTCTTAGGAGCCTTAATATTCCATTGGGAAAAACATTATCTGTTTCGTAACGTTCCAGCCACCTTGTTTGTAATTTCCCTTGAAAATTTTCAAATCGAGAATCTTACAATAGAGCCCAATTACCTTTTTGGAACTTCTTATGCTTAATAGTTTTATCATGCCACCTGGTTCTTTTTTGTTGAATCATAGTTGTTTGATGGATGGTATCCAACCCTTTTTCATCCAATTCCTGAAGCTGCTGCAACCTAGCTATCTATGCATCACTCAGATCAAGGTTAATGGCTAAAGTAGTTCTTAAGGTTTTAATTTCAAATTCCGCAGGAAAAACAACACTTTTACCATAAACTAATTCATAGGGAGAAATGCCTGTAATGTTCCTCCAGGTAGTTCTGTAAGCCCATAATGCTTCAGGCAACCTTTAAGAGCAATCCTTCCTGTTCTTCTTCACTATTTTTGTTAAAATGGCTTCTATGACTTTGTTTGTACTTTCCAGCTGACCATTGGCTTGGAGGTGGTAAGGTGTAGTCATTTTATGATGAATATGATATTTTTGAAGCGTGGCTTTAAAACCATGAGAATTGAAAGGAGGTCCTCCATCTGTAACTAGCTCTCTAGGCACTCTAAATCTAACAAAGATTTCTTCAAATAGAAAGGTTAAAACAGATTCTTTGTTAACTCTAATAAGTGCCTTAGCTTCCACCCATTTAGTCATATAATCTGTACAAACCAATATGTAAACTCTTCGACTGGAAGGATGATTGATGGGTCTTATAAAGTCTAGAACCCATCTTTCAAAGGGTTCAAGTATTACCTGGGGATTCAGTGGCATTTCATCTCTATGATTAGGTTGACCCATTCTCCGACAACTATCACAGACCCTAACATATTTTTTTACATCCTTGAAAAGTGAGGGCCAATAATAACCCATTCTAAGGATTTTATGTGTTGTTCTCTTATCAACAAAATGCCCTTTGCAAGGGCCATCATGACAAGCCTTCAGTATATCATAAACCTCATCTTCTCTAATGGATCTTCGAATTTCATGATCAAGTCCTGTATGAAAAATACACCCACTTATCCAGCAATAGCGAGCACTTTATTGAATGATATTTATTTTCTCCCGATGTGACAGGTGTGATGGTAACTTCCTTGCAACCAAATATTTGGAAATGTCTGCATACCAAGGTGAGTGAGTAGGTACTATCACCAATGGAGAAACCCATTCACTGTCAGATATGGGGTATATAAACCATGCATTAAGCAATTTTTGAAGTTCTTCTTTAACAGTTTCCCTCAGATTGGGATTCATTCACCGCTAGGGTTGACAGACTGGTCGACATCCTTCCTTAATATAGATACGATGAGTACATAATCCAGGGGAGATCCCCTTCATATCTGTGTAGTCCCATGCGAACGCTTGCTTATTTTCATGAAGTAACTTCATTAACTGTTTTGCTTCAGCATATGACAAGTTAGGGTTTATGTTCAATATTTTGCAAGGTTCAATTTCTGTTGTTATGCTTTTAGAGGAGATAGTAGTTGATGTTTGAGGTAAATTTTCAGATTTAAGCTTTTCCTGGGTTTCAGGTTCCAAAATTACAGTTAACTGATTATATGTTTTTGAAGTCACCGAGGAGGTTTCAGAAATAAAATTACTAATTACTTCATCTTCCATGGTGTCTTTAAGAGTTAAGGCTTGTCCAATGGTCAAAATGGGTTGAGTGTCATTATCCTCATTGTCTAACCATATGGAATCATCATTGTTAATCATAGTTGTGGCATGAGGGTAAAGAGTAAGCTGCTTAGTTTCACATCCATTAGAAATTATCATTGAACCTGATCTACAGTTGATAAAGGCATCTATTGTAGCTAGCTAGGGTCTCCCCAAAATCAGAGGATGTCCCCCCAAATTTGTTTTACTCTGTAATAGAACAAAGTCAGCTGGGTAGTTCTAGGATTCGACTGAAATGATCAGGTCTTCAATAACCCCTTTTGGTTTGATTGTGGAATGGCCAGCTAACTCTAGGATGGTTGGTGTCTCTCTGATTACATTTTTCAGCTCTAATAGTTGAGCTGTTTCAAGGGTCAGAATATTTATAGCAGCACCTAAGTCTACTAGAACTCATGAGCAATAGTTTTTCCAACCTGTACTGTGACTGTAGAATGGCCAGGATCTTTAGCTTTCTTGCCACGTTTCTTGATGCAAATGTCTCTGATAGTTCTGGCATAAATTGGTACATCTTTGAGTGCTTGTAAGAGTGAAATTTTAACATAAAGATTATGCAATTCCGCTAGAAGATTAAAAGAAGGTGGCTCAGGTATCTTAGTGAGAGCTAGATGGTCAAGGAATGGTGTCTCTGCTATTTTAGCAGTTTTATTAGAGGGTGGCTCAATTGTTTCAACACCCTTATTAGGTAATTATTCTTTTCTGTCTCTTCTTTCTCAAAGTCAAAAGAAGTAATATCATCAATAATAGGCTCAACTATTCTCCTAGATTGTAAATGGATATCATTACACTGCACAAGGAGAATAGGAGATATAAGCTAGTTCTGAATATCAATAACTTGCACAGCTTTATTATTAGGATTAGGGTTTGGTTGTATAGGCAGTTGGGGTCTTATTGTCTGATTATTTGGTGGGGCACCTGATGGTAGAGAGAGAGGTTGCTGAAACTGGGGAAATTGGTTTGGGAACGGGATTTGTTGAGTTCTCCAGTTTGGGTTCCATTGATTAAAATAAGGTTGCTGTGGAGGCAAAGGGGTCCACATTGTAGGATCTACAAAGGGAGGGTTTGTTTGTTGCAGGGGCAAGAAGTTCATTTGGTTAGAGGGGGGATATTGCGTTTGGTTGAAGGGCAAGTAATTTTCTTCATTAAAAGAAGAATAATTATTCCAACGATTAAATGGCATATTAGAGTTCGTACCTTGTCCTCATGGTTGCCATTGCCTCCTCTATGTCAGCAAATAAACTGGTTCAGCTTCCTCCTCAGTTGGTTCTAAGGCTACTTTTATTCCTGGTAAAGAGGGGCATTGTTGAATTTCATGATCTTTCTTGAAAATGGTGCAAATTGGTACCTTTTCTAATGGACACTCCCTTAGTGGATGTTTTTCTCTGCATTTAGGACAAAAGATAGCTAAAGAAGCTTCTGCCTTTGCTTATTTCCTTTTAACCTGTAAGGTATCAATCTGTGAAGAAAAATAGCTTAACAGTTCAGTTTTAAATTCTTCAAGTAGATTACGTATTTTAGCTCTTGTTGCTCCCCCGCTGGCTGATTTTTGGACTCTTGAATATGTATTATCCCTGCTTTTTGGTCTATTTGCAGCTCCTCTTGAACATCTCTTATAGAGGTTGACAATTTCATCATACGACTTTTTAGATATCTCCCCTTTACCAAACATATTGAACATGTATAAACATTCATCCCGTACCCCTTCCAATAATATTGTTGTAAGAATATCTTTACTTACATTGGGATGATCTGATCTCTGCAGATTGTATTGTAGTCTTTATACAAAGTCCTCTAGATTTTCGTCATCCTTCTGAACCATCTTAAATAATTCCTCCCTTTTTCTCTTGTCTGGCAGTAGTTTTGATATTTGGCCAAGAACTTCTTCTTGATTTGTTCCCATGTTGTGATCACATGACCTCCTAGGCTCATAAACCATCTTAGTGCATTTCCTTTTGATGTTGCTGGAAATAGCATCAACTTCTGAGAATTTGTAACATAATCATAACTTCTACACAATATATCAAACTCAAAAAGAAACTCATTAGGGTCTTCATAAGATAAACCATGGAAGTTAGTTAAGGCTAAAAGTGGGATGTTCTTCATAGAAGTTTCCCATGTGGGAAGATCCCCGATAGGAAATTCCAGGGTGGAGAGAGAATCTCCTCCTCTTCCTTCTCCTCCTCCAAGTCCCCCACCAAAGAGTCCTTCATTTTTTCCATCGATTGGTTGTTCCCCTATTGCACTTGCCTGGTGTTCAGCGCTTTCTGTTGGACCCTCAATGTCTTGAACTAGTTTCTCAACGTCTTCCACTAGTCCCTCAATATCTTCTATTGGTTCTTCAATGTCTTCTTCTAGTTCCTCAATATTTTCTACTATCTCTTCAACCCTTTCAAGGCCCACAACTTCCTCCATTTCGTAGTTTGTTTGGAGAGAGTGCTGAGTCCGTGGCTTCCGAGAGCTTAGCCTTTGAGAAGTTTCAGATTTTGAGATAATCTCATCAATAAAAGTTTTTCTTCCTCCTCTTCCTTTGCCCTTGCCACCTATAGGATTATTTTTCTTGGATCCTCTCATGCATTCTACACATCTAAAAGAAAATCATTAATGCTTTTAAAATCTATGATTTCCTTCCTCCGCAAAAGTGCCAAAATGTTGGTCACTTTAATTGCTTATTAATTCAAACAACCAAGTGCTACATAGATTGTCAACCCAGGGAAATCTGCTTATTTCAAAGCCAACTACGTACTGTATCTACTCAATCTTAAAAGCAATAAAAGTTGTAGTAGTAAATAAACTAGTTACACCTTTTTCTAAGCAAACTGAAGCTCCACTCTAAGTTACAACAAAAATAGTCTATTGCAAACAACTTACCAAAGAATGCTTAATTTCATTAAAAGAGTGATCTAATGAAAAAGAATCAATCTGCAAAGGAAAGCACTAGCTATGTTGTAACAGAGAATAGGACCCTATTCCTAGAGCAGGAATCTTTAGCACCAATTTGTGATTACCAAGCTTGTCAATTCACTTTGTAAACTCAATTGCCAACAAAACTCTCATGAAAATGCAGTGATCAATTAAAGAAAACAGAGTTCAACGATAATGCATAAGTAAAATCCAGTAAAAAGAACTTATAACAAGGTATGGGTAAGAAACACACTTAACACACTGTATGAATATAATGGGTGAATCTTGTGATGAAAGTGGGCCCTATCCTTCTCACAAGATTCCCCAGGAAACAAGAAATAGAAAGAAATGTTCAGAACAATACTTTATTCATTCATCAATATGTCATGTTACAAAAGGATTCCAGTTCTGTGCCTTCAACTAGACCTTCCCTAGATTCTGTTCATCCCCTCTAATGTAGATATCTCCTCTTTTTAAAGAGGAGACATCTATTACAACAGATTACATTGTAAGTCCTATTTTAACCCAATATACAAAAATAGGGAAATTAGTTTTCCCATCAACAAAATGTTGTTACAGTAATGCTATCTTTGGATCATGGTCATTACATCTAGTGTAGCAACTCCTTCGATGATCTTCTTCTGTTGCTGTCAAATTTGGAATGCAAATCACAATTGTTTTAGCTGTGGGATTTGCGCATCATTCTTACTATTTCAGAAACTGTAGAAGTAATCTTGCAGTCTCTGGGTAGTTTCAGCAACGTGGACTTCACATCGTTCTTTAACTATTTTAACAACTATTCAATTCAACGATTAACTATGAAGATAGTGTAATTATATGTAAAATAATTAAACGTATAGTGATGAGAAGAAATATTGTGTACATATGGAACAATTTGGTTAAAGCAATAACGAGGAATTTAAATATAGGTTGAAAAAGGAAGACATAATAGAAAAATATATGGTCAAAAAGGGACAATTTGAGGTCCTAACAAGTAGCTATTTGAAGCCGATGCGTCGCCCTTGGGTAGCCGCTAAAGGATCTGGGCAATGTTGTCCATCATCGCATTCCTTTGTCACTCAAGAGCTTCTTCGAGCAATATTTTGATAGGATCTCCTACCCCATCATCTTTGTTTTCATCTTCCATGGGAGGCCGTCGGGATTTGCAAGGCTGGTCTTGCAAAGGTTCGACCAGTTCAAGCCCTAACTCCTTATATCCTGACCTCATTGGGGACATGCAAAGAAAAACAGAGAAAAACAGACTGCTCTGATACCACTGATCCAGATTTAAACAAGAACACAACAAATTACAGATATAACCATAAAAATAGGTATGCATAAGAAATAATACTTCATTTCATTAATATAAAACACTAAAATATGTTTACAAACAAAGATGTAAATAAACCAGTTAGGGCGATGGTAGCTTTATCTCTAAGAAGAGATGTGGTCGCTACATGCCTCTAAACTATCTTACAATCAGGCTCGAAGTCTTATTTATTGTTGAGAAACAATGGAAAACCCCAAACATCCAAAAACTTAACCCTAGAAGATGAAACGCCAAATTGTGGGCCCTGTTTGGGTAAATTGGTACATCAACTTCTTGGGGTCATAACTTTTGCATATAATATCCATTTTTCACACACGATATCTCTTTAGAAAGTTTTATCGGAGAACTACAACTTTGGGAAGAGAAACATCAATCCATGCAACTATCTTGCAACCATGTTGCTCCCAGTTTTCCCAAAAAACATCATTTAGGCCCTCAAAACGGCTCCAGAAGTTCAGGACCCGAAAAACTACTAAAAATAGTAAATTGTGCTACAATGAAGGAAACTGAAAAACTTAAAGAGACAATTGTGGGGGTCTAAGTGGGATAGGTGGGTGGCCACCAACATCCACCTAGATCACTGTTCCCATGGAGAAATTATTAAATAAAGAAGTTGCATTTTGTTGGGATGATGATTACGAGAAAATCTTATATTTTTTGAAGGAAGAGATGGTTACAACACCTACTCTAGTGTTCCTCGATTGGAAAAAAGAATAGCATATACATGTGGATGCATCCTACATAGCGTTTGGAGTAGCTCTAACCAAACCAAGCACAATAGATATCAACCATTTGATTGCATTTGGGAGAAGGAAACTATCTAAGGTGGAGAAGAATTATTCAACCATGGGGCACGAGGGGTTGGCGATGGTATATTTGCTCCAGAAGTTCAGGCATTATTTGTGTAGGTGTGCACTTCAAAATGTATACAAACCATTCATCTTTGAAGTAACTGGACCGTCAAAAAGCCTGTGTTGAGGAGGGGAATTTGTAGGTGGTTACTTCTATTTTAGGAGTATGACTTCGATGTAATTTTTAAGCCTAGAAGGTTAAATGTTGGACCCAATCACCTTTTGCAGATTGAGAATGGTGAAGAACCTGTAAGTCTTGATGAAGGATTGCCTAACACACAACTCTTCATTGTGGGCATTGTAGTTGAACATTTTGTGGATATAATCCAATTCTTGACTACAAGTCTCTCTATAGAAGAATATATGACATAGCAAAAGAAGGAATTGGTGGCGGTGGTTGTGTATTTATCTGTAATTGTAGGGAAATTGTATAAAATGGGGTCAGATGAATTTCTTGTTGAAAATAGAAACAAGAAATGCTAAAAATAGAAGTGCTAAAAATAACATTGCTATAAATAGAATTTCGAGATACATTCCAATTTTAGTTAGTCGTTAAACTAAAATTTAGAATTAAAATTAAAATTTGATTTAAGCAGCTATCTGTAAAATAATTAATTAATTCAACTTGAGTTAATTAGTTGGAGAAAGTCAAACATAAAGTCTATGTGAAGACATGCAACAATTTCCCCTTTGATTGAGGAAGTTATCCCTTGATTAAGGAGATCAAGATGAGTTGTACTTTTAGTTGTAATTAGCTAGCTCAGTTAACCGAATTAAGTCTAGTTAGTTAATGCATGCATGCATGTAACTTATGCACTTCAGATAACTGAATATTCTCTCATAAATAACTCATGCATATCAGTTCAGTCAGAGACCCAGTTGAGATCAGATGAAGGGACAATGTACTATCAGTTGTAGGAATATTCCATTGAGGATATCTTTTGCATGCAGAAGGAATTGATTCCTTGGAGATTGCATAGTGACTTCTGAGTTTGGTGAGTTGTGTGAGAGGTCAATTCACACAGGTGGCAGCCAGAGGACCTGGGAGAAATTGCGCAAGGAAATAGGAGTCTTGGAGGATAGGAGGAAGACATATATTATGTCTATTCAGTCTATGAGTAGCATTGACGGATTGTACTGAGAGATGGATAGCTTGGGAGCTAAAGCTTTGTGTGATCCAGAAATATTTCCAATTGTATTTACCCCCCTTACTCTCAATAATTTTCCCAACAATTGGAATCATATTAGGTCCTTCAACAAAAGCTAGATTGCTTCAGGTAGATTTGCCAAGATGAGTTTTCAAGGAGTACTTTCTATCAAGCCACCTATATTTAATGGAAATAACTTTGTCTTTTGGAAGGTCGGGATGAGAGCATACATGTAGGCACTAAGAGTTGATGTATGGGAAATCATTGAAAGAGGATATCAATATCCAACCTCCATTCCCATAGATACTATAGGAAAGAAACAATATGAAGTCAATGCAAAAGCTATAAATACCATCTTAGGGAGTGTAACCGAGTCCTATTTTGTGAAGGTAATGCAACTAAACACAAAAAAGGGAATGTGGGATAAGATTATCCAAAGTTTTGACAATGACACCAAGGTAAAAAGTGTTAAACTCCAAACTTTTAGAATACAGTATGAGACACTAAAGATGCATGACGATGAAAGCATTCCAACATTTTTCTCAGAGTAGCTGAAATTGTAATTCAATGAGAAACCTTGGTGAAGAAATAAAATATGGTAATGTTGTTGAAAAGATTTTTAAATCACTAACTCTGAAGGGTGATTCCAAAGACTCTTATATTGAAGGAATGCAAGATCTAAAATGTCTCATACTTGATCAACTCCATGAAATATTGATGACATTTGAGATGAGGAAAGGTGGTCCTTCAAACATGAGAGAAGAAACCTTCAAAGCTATTGTAAAAGGAAAGAAAAAGGAAGAATCAGGTTTTGTATCAGAAAAAGAAGATGCAAACTTCATAGAGAAACTCCAAGTGGGTACTGGAACATTCAGAGGTAAGCTTCCCTTCAAATGTGTGGCTTGTGGCAAAGTTGGTCATTACACTGCCAAGTGTCGCTATAGATAAAATCATGAGAAAGGGAAAGAAGCTGCAAATATAAATAGGATAAGGTTTGAAAACAAGGGAACTTTTTATACACACGAAGATAGTGATGGTCTTTCAAATGGTGAAGAAGTTGAGATTGATCAAGAATGTCAATTACTTATGCTATTTGAAGATAAATGTAGTAAAAGGTTTAATGGCCTATAAGAAAAGAATATTTTTATTGAAAAATTTGAGAGGGATATACTAGATACAGTGATAGTTATATATGTCAGAAAATATTCAAGTTTAGGAGCACCCTTCTTTCTATTGATCAAGAATGAAGAAGAGGATAATAAAGAATTATTAGTTATGGACTCTTGTTCTAACTATGATACATTTCCTTGTTTAGGGAATAATTATGATGATGAAGATAGTAAAGAAACTGAACTTACACTCATGGGTAAAAGTGAAGGTAACCACTGTAAAAAGAAAACAAATTAAAAAATGATGCCTCTAGAAGCATAAGACCAAGGAAAGTAAAAAAACAATAGACAATGCAGATGTTCCTATGCTAAGAAAAGATAGTTATCCATAATGGAAGGAAGATATGAAGCCTAATATAATAAATATTGATGTTTGGTGTCTAGTATACAATGGCTACACCTAGTCTCCTCCATTAGATGAAGTGTAAAAGAGTAATAAGGCTTTCAGTAACATATTTACTAGCATAACCGATTGAACATTAAATAAGGTTATGCGTTTCACATTTTCAAAACAAGTATGGGATAAGGTACAATCAATCCATGATGAAATCCCAAATAGGGAACAGTCAGGTAATCATAACCTTAACAATTTGTCAACCTTTGTTATGTGAAATGGAGTTGCTAATTCATAAGAAAATAGGTTAGAAGAAAGAAAAATATTGTTAGTCTTGAAGATAAGTTGTGGGCATATGATAACAAGGATCATGCTAGTATGGTTTATAAAAAATATTGTGAAGGTCTTGAAGCTGACATAATCTCTCTCATAGTAGATTTTGTAAAATCTGATAACCGGAATGAGGAATTACTTCAAGCATTTGAGGAACAAGAAAATGGGCTGAAAGATGAGATTCTAAAATCACAGGAGAAAGTTGAGGAAGGAATAAGGGTCAAAGAAGGTATCAAGAAGAAGTATCTAGAAAAGGAAAAGAAATATCAAGTTGAAGTGAACATCCTAAAAGATAAATTAGAAGAAAAAGAGAAGCATTTATGATTTGAATATAGTACTAATATGTTGGATAATATTCTTAGTAGTCAAAGGTCTCATGCCATCAAATCTGGTCTTGGTTTTCATGAAATTGTTGAAAGAGAATCTAGTTCATAGGCTGAGGAAAGGAATTTAAAGAATAATGATGCAAAATATGAAATGGTGAACAAAGATATAAAAATTCAACATGATCAATAAACAAGGAAAGTGAATCTTCAAGGGAAATCATTTACTCCTAATGTCAATCAATTCTTTCCTTCGACCAATAATTTTGAATGTTTCATATTCCATAATTATGGACATGTTGACTATAATTGCAGAAGTAGACTATTTTAATTAAAAGCAAATAACTGCTTCGCGAAAAGATCCTCATCTCCCAAGTACTGAGGTCTCTTTAAGGGATATTGTTTTTCTTGTAATGAATATCGTCACAAGGCTATTGATTTCTTCAGAAGGAATATGCAATATTAGTATTATGATTTATCTTCCCATATAAGATTTTATGCTTACAACAAGTTTGGGCATGTAGCAAAAGAATGTAGTAACATGTCTATGGATCACCATATAAAAACATGGTAAGAAACTAGATAAGGATATTGGTGTCAAAAGACCTGAAAAAAATGGATCCACCAACATTTATTATAACAAGTAGAAAGAAGAAGAACATATAAGGTGTGGTCTTGAACCTTTCTCATTTGAAGAATATGATGAATGGTACATAGATAGCAGATGCTCACATAACATGACTAGAGATAAGAGTAAGATGGAGTCTCTACAGAAGAAAGCATAGGGTAATTTTATTCATGGAAATAATGTTCTAGCAAAAGTTATTGGAAAAGGTAAAGCCAAAATTAATAAAAATGGATGGGATGTTGATGCTTTATTCATTAAATGTATAAATAGGAATATACTAAGTGTAGGTCAAATGGAAGATAAAGGAAATATAATTGTGTTTACATCAACCAAGTGTAAGGTTATGGATGAAGAAATTGGAAAAGTCATAGAAAGAGGATATAGAAACCCAGAAAACTTATATGTGCTTGAAGAAGGGAATTCTCAGAGATATGAGGATTTAGACTTAGAGAAGAGGAAGATGGTGTCCATTGGAGTCTGTTATTCTTAAATGGATACTTCTAACAGCGACTAAAAAAGTGATGTCAGGTAATTGACCTCATAAGAATAGAATTTTAATATCACTTCCATAGGATCAGTAATCTCAAGGGGAGCAATACATATTTTGTCTCGATGATGATTGCTATGATGGTTTTGATATTCATATTGCTTATACGATTGAAAGTGCATCTGGTGTAGTAACAGTGGACATGTACATACAGTACAGGCTCAGGGAGAGATGAATTTTTAGTATTTCACTTTCTATGTGTAGATCCTATAAAGACAAGTCATGTATATACATGATTTCTATTTTGAACAATCGCGTATATTTTGCTATGATGGAGAAATAGTGATACAAAGTTAGGAAAAGGCTCTAATATGCTTCAATCAGTTATTTTTTTAGCTTTCATATTTTGATGTTTGATGGTTATAGTCTATTCATGCTATTTGGAAGTGGTTTTTATAAGTTGTTGATGTCCTGATGGATAAATGATTGATGAAGATAATTTGAGGTTCTTAATGAGATATGAGATGATATGATTAGATATGATAGTGAAGAATTGGAAAAGGTTCAGGGGGAGAATTTTCTATGCTTCTAATAATGCATTGTTGACATTATGTTTTCTTTTGAATTCTTCAATACAAAATGATTCTTATCAATGGTGATGTTTCCTATGTTGTTGAAGTTCTTGAATGATAATGCATGAGTTGATAATTATCATTGATGCTTATCAGTTGTGGAAATAACATGTAGATCTTGTTGTATCATGCTATGATTATTTGATGATAATGTTTCTATCGTGGAAGAAGTCTATGAGATGAGTGGCTAATTTTCATAGTTTATTATGTATAAATAATTTTAGCAAAAGATAATCATGTTGCTATAGCTTTCACAAAGACACGGTTATTAATATACTACTGCTACATTTTCTTGATGATACCTGGGAACATGGCATATTTTGATGATGTTTAAGAATGATGCTACACTATCCTAGCTTACTTTGTGATGATATGGTTGGTCCTCAGTTATGTTGTTTCTACATACTTGGTCACATGTTGATGGTATCGAAGCTATATTGTCCTATCTTTCACATTGAATATGAGTTGCTACTGGCAGATGCTTATGATGCAAATCCATAGTATACGATGGTTTTTTTATATTATATTTATGTTTTTATCTCCCCATAGAGGTATTTTGTCTTTTTTATACTTCTCATATTATTCAGACAGGGTCCCTTGGGTCAATTTTTTTTAAGTTTTGTTAAAATTAATGTAAAGTCTCCACATTTTGATGAGAGGAGCATGAGTAGCATATGTGAATAGGAGTCAAAGGTGATTTAGGAAGGTCAAAGCCCCATTGTTTGTTAAATTCAAGTTTTTTGAGTCCCACCCATGGTTCACGGACCATGGTATTGTAATGAAGGAAGAGTATAAAAGGAAGTCATAGAAGAGTCATAGGTCAAATAAGTAGAGACATGCATGAGTTGAATCTGAATTTATCTATTATGTACTTAGGGGAGGGGGAAGGCTCCTGCAGCTATGTGCACGGAGACCTTTGTAGGTACACAAATGAGTGCACGGTCCCCTACACTTGTGTGCGCAGGGTTGGAAAGAGTTATATCTAAAAATCTAGAGCATAATAAAGACATATTTGAAGGGATATTTTTTATCAGTGTACTACTGTGAATTTCTGAATTTATTGTATTTATGACGTGTTGAATGCATTTAATATGGAAAATACTTAATAGATTCGCAAAGATATAGAACTACTTATATGTATGATGTTATGCATGTTTAGCGCAATTGGTGAAGGATAGAAATATGTAAATTTTTATTTACTATAAGTTTTGGGTTTCAAGGGTTAGGGTTCATGAAGGTCACAATAAAGCCCTAGATCTATAGAAAAAACATCACATAGCCCTCTCAATGTAGAAGCCTAGTTTGAGCATCCCTAATATTGTCTCGGGTGAGACTGTAGCCTGCACTACGTGGGCTGTTGCCGAAAGGGTTAGTAGTGTGGGGTTTCAATTGTTAGCACAACTAACTCCCAAAACTTGGGTCCAAGCTCCCTCAAGCCTACAAATGGTTGTGTTCCTGGGATCATAATCTATTTGAGGGACATGTTATGTGGGGTGTGTGGATGCCAACAAATAAGGAGATTGAAAATTGGATAGATCGGAAGCTTCACGAGTTTGTAGATCAAGAAAAGAGGAATTTGTCCCTGTTGAAAGAAGAGTGGTTGTAGAGATATCTGTATATAGAAAAACACAAAATTTTGTTTTGCACCTTTCCATGTGAACTATATGAATGGTTGGCTAAATTGGCGGATGGTCAACCTACCTCGAAGTTGTATAACCCTATTGTGTGGACTCCATATTTATTGAAGTGCCTAGAAATATCATAACAAAAGGTTGTGAAGGCTGTCAATTATTGGATCGATAATATTTTGGGCAGATTTATTACTAAATTCACGATTAATATGTTTACCAGTTATAGTGAAGATGAACGCTAATTTTTCAAAGGACCAAGAGGTAAGTATCTGAAGTCTTTGAAAATTTGGATTAAATTGTTATCATGCGAGAAATGGGTGGTGCCACTAAATTGATGTTCAAAAGAGGCTTGACGGGAGTTATGCAAAGTGGGAAACTATTAAGAAAATATCTAGATATAATTGTTGAGTACCATCCTCTATTGGAAGCATTCGATAGCGAAGAGGAAAGTAATACTTTGAAGATGCCCAGAGTTGCATCGTAGTTGGTAGATCAGGGCACTATAGGAATACCACATAGATCCACTCCACCTCTATAATCACATCCACCTCACATAACTATGCCTCCACCTCCACCTTCACCTCCACTATTTAGTATGGCGAACACTATGAAGATGTCTATATTTAAGGGTCTAGGGACAAAATACCATGATCAATTATGGTTTGTAGCAGATGATGTGTTGAAGTTACAACAGATAACACATGTGGATTTGAGGAAAGCACAGCTGGTCACAACATTGCAAGATAGGGAGCTAATTTGGTATATTAAGTACAGTACAACTCATCTAGTTGTGTCATTAAAATATACAAAAGATGTGCTCAATAATGAATTCAGAAAGCCAAAGTCTCAAGCCCATTATGTGAACGAGGTCAAGGAAATTCAACATAAGGTGAATGAATATGCATTGGATATTGATTAGAGGCTGAAATGTTTGCTACAACAAAATAATATATAGATTTCGGATGAGCAACATAAGTATTGCTATATTGCTACTATGTTGCCTCATTTGAGAAATGTATGATTGTCACAGTAGAATCTTCGATCACAAGCTGAAGGGCTAGAAATTACTATTAGCATGGTGGCTTCCCATGTTCACTATACAAATATGGGAGTGTACAAGATTCAAACACAGTTGGCTAGCCTACATATGGAGTTGTAGGATCTCGAAAAGGGAAAGGAGTTAAAAAATGAGACCCGTTCGAAACTGTGGTTCTTAAAGTGCAAAGGGAATGGTCACGACAAGGATCATTTCCCAGTATATTAGAAATATCTAATTTGGGGAGGCCTTATATGCTTGAAGCTAGAAAATTTCACTGGATCAATTAATGACATAGTGCCATGGTGTGTTATCTGACAAATAACAGGAAAATGGTCAACTCATAATTGCCATTTTTTGCAGAAGTGTGTACAAACTATCCAACAACTATTCTGCAATTTATGTAAGTCTATAGTTCATCATGAGCAAAATTACTTAAGCTATGAGTTAATGATGGACAAATATCTGACATATAGAGTATAGGCAGAGACTCATCCATAGTAGGGTCAAGGCATAACTGCATCGCACGAAGGATTCCAGTGATGAAGAAGAGGATGAGGGGGAGGAGATGAAAGAGATCATGGACAGGTTATTTGTTAAAATTGTGGGGAACTAGGCCACTATGCGCACAATTGTCAGAACCAGACACACCACTCTTGTCAGTATTTCCAATAGTTTCACCACGTAAGAAAATATTGTCCTATACTCATCATGAAGATGCAAGAGAAGAACAACCAACACCCCACATAGGACATCCAAATATCGAGGTCAAAACCATGAAAGGATTGCCCAAGTGTTAATATAGTTAGGCGAAGCAGTATAACTACTGCGGATGGTAAAGTCATAGGGAAAAAACCAAAAGATAATCTTTGGTTGCGTTGATCCACTGATAAATATACTGAACTCGGTTTGCATAAGGAAAAATAAACATTTATGGAGGAAAAGGAGAGCTTTGTGGATTCATGGGCTTCCACATCATAGAATCTGAATGCACGAATAGAGAAGCCTCAAGTGGTCGAAGACAGACTCCTCAGTATTGAAATCCTTTTTGCAAACCCACATGAAGCCCTTAAGGGACCAAAAAGCAGTAGAGGGACTGTAAGCGTTAATAGAAAACTTTGATAGAAAAGGTAAGACTATTCCTGAACAATGCACAATGCATAAAGTCAACGAAAGTAAGAAAAGGATTGGTCAAGAAATGAGATTCACTACAGAAATAAAATCGTTTGAAATCGACGAGGTGATGTTGGATTTGTTATCTGATGAAAATTCCTTTCCTAAAAAAACTTGGGAAAGAATGGGAAAGTTATTGCTACAGTGGTGCCCAATTCAACTTCGAATGGAAAACCAATAGAAGATTATTACTACGGGAGGCTGACATGGAGTAATTGTAGACATTGAAGGGGCATGTGCTACAACTGATTTTGAGGTAAGCAAAATAGTGGATGATAGTAATCCCTATTGAGTGCTTCTTGAAATCGATTGGGCATTTGATATGAGTGCGGTAATCAATGTGAAGAGGTGCAACGTGACATTTGAGAAGAAGGAATTGAGGGTCATTGTTCCATTGGATCCAGCTGAGGTTGCGTGGTATAATGAAATAGTCTAATATTACTATGAGGAGGATGATATCGAACAAATCTATAATATTATTATGCGGAACGAGGATTGGATCAATACTATGACAGATGGAAGAATTACTTTGGAAAAGGATAGCTCCTGCAAATCAGATTTAGATGAAGAGATCGAGCATTAGTAGAATATATTGCATTAAGTAACAGCGTTGCAATGCAACAAAATTACTAAATCACTTTGACGTATATCTCCTAAGGTACACAATTTACCATATTATGATGGCTTAGAAGATGTAAACTTGTTTCTTGCTAAATTTGAAAGGGATGTACTATAGGAGGATCAGTTGCAGGCATTAGACATTATGCTAAGAGTTATGCCAGCTAGATGGTGGGGTGGACATAAGAGTGGACATAAGAACAACTTTGCAAACTAGGAGGAGTACCAAAGAATGATGAAGTTATGATTTGGCTATGAACATACACACATTACTAAAAACTTTATAGGGAAGAATGATCTGCATGAGCATCTCGCTCATTAGACGAAACCATGGGGAGAGGAAACACGACGTAAATGGGTACATATATTCTACCATACCTTGGATACTATTCCAATAAATTAGTACTTAGAAATTGAGATGCAACATGGAACAATAGAGTGGGACGTTATGAAGGAAATATTTCTGCTAACATTATTTTTATAGGACGAATTCGAATGTATTGATGAAGCATTACATGAAATTAAAGTTGTGATATTGAGAACACGTGTAGAGCCTATCATGTGGCTACAACTTGACTAGAGCACATAGTTGTGCCATGCTCTAGAGTGTTACAATGTTGCCACAGAAGAGGGCGAGGAAGATCCGAGGAATATCGATATCCCTGAGTCAGAGGGATGTCGCAAGGTCATTGGGCCTGACGTAGAGATTCATGACCTTTCAAAACCACTAAATACCAAGCAAGTGAACATTGGATTAGAAGGGTAGCCGAAGTTTGTGAATATAGGCGATTACTTAGATGAGGACACAATTGACAATGTTGTGGAGTTGTTGCAGGAATATTAGGACTTGTTTCCAACAAAATTCTCTGACCTAAAGGGGATAGTAGGTGATCTAGGTGTTACGAAGATCAATCTGAAGTTAGATGCGAAGCTGGTAAAGTAATGCCCATACCGATCACATCATAAATACAAAGAAAAGGTGTGTGAAGAGATGGATAGGATGCTAGAAGCAGGAATTATTGAGCACGTAGAAGAATCATATCGGGTTAGTCCTATGATGTTTTAGGAGAAGGAGGCAAAGGGAGAAATCAGGATCTACTTGGATCTAAGGAAGTTGAACAATTCCTGTATATATGAACCATTCCCTATTCTATTCACAAATGAAGTCTTCGAGAACATTGGTGGTCAAGAAGCATACTCCTTTATAGATGGATTCTCATGATATCATCATATCAAGATCATGTCGGAGGACCAAAGTAAGTCTAACTTCACCACATAAATGGGCTCTTTTCATTATACAGTTATGTCCTTTGGACTTAAGAATGCCCCTGCGATCTTTTCTAGGGCGGTGTCAACAGCCATTAAGGAATTTATTCACAAGTTTTTGGAGGTCTACTTTGATGATTAGACGATGTTTGGGTTATCTAAAAATCATGTTTCAAGTCTTCTCCTAATGTTGGATACTTGTAGAAAGTACTAGATCTCCCTAAATCTGAAGAAATGTATATTATGTGTACCATATGGAATACTTTTCGCTCACATTAATTGTAAGTAGGGGTTTATGGTGGACCCTACTAAAATTATAGTGATTATCAATTTGAAGCCCTTGAGGAATGTAAAACAACTACTTGCAAAATTGGGCCATACAAAAGACTATAGGTATTTCATTAAGTCATATGCGCAGATCACTGTGTGATCCAGATTTAAACAAGAACATAACAAATTACATATATAACCATAAACATAGACATGTAGTGGCAATAATACTTCATTTCATTAATATAAAACATTGAAATATGCTTACAAACAGAGATGGAAATAACCCAAATAAGGCGATGGTAGCTTTATCTCTAAGAAGAGATGTGGTGGATACATTCCTCTTAACTATGTTACAATGAGGCTCGAAGGCCTATTGATTGTTGAGAAATAATGGAAAACTCTAAACATCCAAAAACCTAACCCTAGAAGATGAAATTCCAAACTGTGGGCCCCATTTCGGTAAATTAGTACATCAACTTCCTAGGGTTGTAACTTGGCTTACGATCTCCGTTTGACATGCAAAATATCTCATTAGAAAGATTTATTGGAGAACTACAAGTTTGGGAAGAGCAACATTAGTTTATACACCCATGTTGCTCCTAGTTTTCACAAAAAATGTCGTTTAGGGCCTCAAAACAGCTGCGAAAGTTTAGGACCTGAAAGACTGCTAAAAGTAGTAAATTGTGCTAGAATTAAGGAAACTAAAAAACTGAAAGAGATAGTTGTGTGGGTCCAAGTGGGATATGTGGGTGGCCACCAACATCCACATGGAGCATTGCTCCTGCCTTAGGAAGGAATGGTCCCCATTGTGTTGAGTTCCTCTATTTGTCGAACCTAGTCCTTGGTGGTTTGTTCTACAATCTTTGACGTGTCCAGTAATGGTGGGAAGCATGGTAGAGGGCATTCCATATTGAACACTTGGTGCAAGCAAAGGAATTGAGGAATGATGTGCTCCAAATCATTGTTTCCCATAGCCTTGGTACTTATGAGAGGTTTTTCGGCGTAAATCACAAGATCTATCATTTGTCGACACGTTTTGAACCAACCAGTGCGGTTTATCGTCAGGACAAATTGAAGAAACAGATCTAGTTTTAGATGTTAAATAGCTTGCGCAGAGCCTCCAACAGTTGACTAGGCCAACAACTAAATTGGACTGGGGACCTTACCTCAAAAAAAAATGTATAAATAATTTAATTTAATTGGTTGTTAAAAGGTATTAACAATTCAATAAATACATAGAAACTATAAAGATTAGAATAAAATGTATGAGTTATTAACAATTTAATAAATACATAGAAAATATAAATATTGCAATAAAACATATGAATAACTATATAAGGAGTTTAAAATTGGTCTATAAACTATATATATATATATATATATATATATATATATATATATATATATATATATATATATATATATATATATATATATATATATATATATATATTATATATATATATATATATATATATATATATATATATATATATATATATATATATATATGTTTAGAATAAAATAATATTAAGTTAAAAAAAAATTATTAATGAATACAGAAACTAATAAGATAAAATAATTGTAGATATTAACTGATTATAAAATAAATACATGAGACCAGAATGAGGGGAGGGGAGGAGTAGGGGCAGAAAGGAAGGAAGCGACTAGGAAGAGAGAGTTGGGACCCAACATCTACTGATTTTCCAGCCATCCTCTCTATCGAGATTGCTTGACCTCTTTTCAATCTCGAGAGCCTCCCTAAATTTCCAATGATGGAACTGAGAAACCGTAGCAACGACACTAGCCTCCTCAATACAAATATGATGATTGGTGTTTTCCACATGCTCAGCTAAAGCCGAAGACTTTGATCTCCTATGCTTAAGGTCAGCTGCGTGATCACTAATCCTTTGATTGATAAGTGACCTGTCTCACCAATATAGGGGGTCCCACAGGAACAAGGGATAATATATAACCCTTTCATATCTTTAGGGTCGATAAGATCCTTTGCTAATCTAAGGGACATACGAATGGTGTTGAGGGACCTAAAGGTTACAGGGACACTATACATCTTAAGAATCCTTGAAATCTTATCGGTGGTCCCCTGAACAAACGGAAGATGGACACCTGGAATCCGCTCCTTCGGTTCCCTTTTAGCAAGAGAATTCTTGGCAGCTTTTAGGAAAGCCTTCTCTCCCATGTATCTACTGTAACCATTCTCAACAAAGACATCAAGGACATGGTACTGCTGTAAGGTCCATGTCGGAGTGGTATGAGCTTCTGATGGGCTCTTGTAAGGCATTCGTTCTGTAGAAGTAACCAATCTTTGTCACTACCTTGAAACTTGTGTGGTACCCCTATGGGTGAGGAGAACTTGTTCTTGTGTTTTGTCATGACCGTATCACTTTGTTGTTGCTGCTACGTGGAGGAACCCTTCGCGGGGATCATGGATGTGGCAATGATCTTCCCCTTACTTTGGGATTGAACTAGACAGAAAATTAATTTCGTAATCTGGGAGACAATCTTGCTCCATTTCTTAGTAGAGATCAAAGAGGTGGCGATAGGTGGGGCTACCTGTAGTGTCCTGTATAATGAATTACCCAAAGTAATAATAACAATGCAGGGCCTTGACTCATACATAGCATGTCGGCTCCACAAGTATGGCTGTTCAAATAGTACATCATAAACATCCAAAGATGCAACATCACACAACACCTCGTCCTTCAAGGGTTTCATGCTATAGGGAAGGAAACACTGTTGGCAAACTCAAATATCTCATCCTTGGTGAAGCCACCCGATACTATACGGTTGCGGGTGTGGCGTAGTCGGTAGGCCCAACTGCTTCATGACCTCTACTAAAATTACGTTCTTTTGGCTGCCACTGTCAATAATGGATTGTAGTGGCGATCCCTTCACCCACATCTGTGAGTGGAAAAGACGCTCCCCCTTCTCTGGATCTTCGAGCTCATTCTTCTAGATCTTGGTGGCGGCAATAGTGACGCTGGGCTCCACGTCAATGATCTTCTTCCCTTTGCCATTCCCCTTCTCAGGTTTTGACTCAGGGTTGGAACATGCATTTGATTCAGACGCCTTCAACTCGGCCATTGGTGACTGCTTGGTCTAGTACTCACTTGTGTTATGAGTGGGGCTCTTATGGAACTCACAACACTTTCATGTGTCCTTCTTTGACTTCATGGTGTTGTTCTTTTCTTGCGGCTTGGACAGGTTGCCTTGGGTCACCCCGCCTTGGCTTTGTCCTTTGGTCTTCGAATTCACAGATCCAAAGTCACGCTTCTTTTGTTTAAAATTTTGCTCGATCTTGACAATGAATCAGTACGCCATGCCAAGTGAGGAGATGTTGAAGAACTTCATCTCTTCTTAGATGTATCTCTGTAGGCAGCCATGGTATTTGAGTAACAGATGAAGCTCAGAATCTTTGATACCCATCTATGTGTGAAGGGTATGAAAAATGTCTATGAACTTTGGCACATCTTGGTCCAGTCGCTACCGTAGCGTGGTCCACATTATCTATTTGTCCTCATAGCTTCTGACATGGTAGTACTACTCCTTGATGGCATCCCGAAAGGAATTCAAAGTGGGTGTGGCTGAGAATAGTGATTCTTTTCTTTCATCCTTCTATTTGCAGTAGGTTTCCTGCCAGTCCTTGACGTGGGGGGTTGCTTTGAGAAAAGCAAAAACAATCTTTTCCCGACTTGAAAATTCATGAACAGAAAAGTAAACCTCTAGTAGATTTAACCATTTATCGACGACATCTACGTCTATTAGACCCTTGAATATCGGGATTTCAAAATTAAATTTTACCTTAAACGGTGTGGCGCTTCCAGAGTAGTTGTTGGAAGTTGATGTGTTTCCCCTGGGTAGCCGCTAAAGGATCTGGGCAAAGTTGTCCATCATCGCATTCCATTATCACTCGAGGGCTTCTTTGAGAAAGATTTTGATAAGATCTCCTACCCAATAATCTTTCTTTTCATCCGCCATGGGAGGTCGTTGGGATTTGCGAGGCTGGTCTTGCAAAGGATCGACCAGTTCAAGCCATAAGTCCTTATATCTCGACATCATTGGGGACATGCAAAGAAAAATAGAGAAAAATGGACTGCTCTGATACCACTGATCTAGGTTTGAACAAGAACCCAAAAAATTACAGATATAACCATAAACATAGATATGCAATGGAAATAATACTTCATTTCATTAGTGTAAACACTGAAATATGCTTACAAACAAAGGTGGAAATAAACTAGCTAGGGTGATGGTAGCTCTATCTCTAAGAAGAGATGTGGTGGCTGCATGCCTCTGAACTATGTTACAATGAGGCTTGAAGTCTTATTTTTTGTTGAGAAACAATAGAAAACCCTAAACATCCAAAAACATAAACCTAGAACATGAAACACCAAACTGTGGGCCTCGTTTTGGTAAATTGGTACATCAACCTCTCGGTGTCGTAACTTTGGCATACGATATCCGTTTGACGCACACAATATCTTGTTAGAAAGGGTTATCCGAGAACTACAACTTTGGAAAGAGAAACATCAATCCATGCAACCAGTTTTCCCAAAAAACGTCATTTAGGGCCTCAAAATGGCTCCGGAAGTTGAGGACCCGAAAAACTACTAAAAATACTAAATTATGCTACAATTAAGGAAACTGAAAAACTGAAAGAGACAATTGTGGGGGTATAAGTGGGATAGGTGGGTGGCCACCAACATCAACCTAGATCAATGTGCCCATGGAGAAATTATTGAAGAAAGAAGTGGCATTTTGTTGGGATGATGATTACGAGAAAATCTTATATGTTTTGAAGGAAAAGATGGTTACAACACCTATTCTAGTGTTCCTCGATTGGAAAAAAGAATAACATGTACATGTGGATGCATCTTGCATAGCATTAGGAATAGATCTAACCAAACTAGGAACAGGGGATATCAACCATTTGATTGCATTTGCGAGAAGGAAACTATCCAAGGCGGAGAAGAATTATTCAACCACGGGGAACAAGGGGTTGGCGATGGTATATTTGCTCCAAAATTTCAGGCATTATTTGTGCAGGTGTGCACTTCAAAATGTATACAAACCATTCAGCTTTGAAGTACCTGGTCAAAAAACTTGTGTTGAGGAGGGGAATTTGTAGGTGGTCACTTCTATTTTAGGAGTGTCACTTTGATGTAATTTTTAAGCCTAGAAGGCTAAATGTTGGACCAAATCACCTTTCACAGATTGAGAATGGTGAAGAACCTGTAAGTCTTGATGAAGGATTTCCTAACGCACAACTCTTTCTTGTGGGCATTCTAGTTTAACATTTTGCAGATATAATCCAATTATTGTCTACAAGTCTCTCTATAAAAGGATATATGTCACAGCAGAAGAAGGAATTGGTGGTGAGGGTTGCGGATTTCTTTGTAACTACAGGGAAATTGTATAAAATGGGGTCAAATGAATTTCTTGATGAAAATAACAACAAGAAATGCTAAAAATAGAAGTGCTAAAAATAGCACTGCTATAAATAGAATTTCGGGATACATTCCAATTTTAGTTAGTCGCTAAACTAAAATTTAGAATTAAAGTTTGAATTTTACTTTAGCAGCTGTTTGTAAAATAATTAATTAATTCGCCTTGAGTTAATTAGTTGGAGAATGTCAAACATGAAGTCTATGTGAATACATGCAACAATTTCCCCTTTGATTGAGGAAGTTATCCCTTGATTAAGGAGATCAAGATGAGTTTTACTTTTAGTTGTAATTAGCTAGCTTAGTTAACTGAATTAGTACAGTTAGATTAGTTATAATAGTTTGTTGAACTGGTTGTGAGTTCGGTTAGTTAATGCATCCATGCATGTAACTTCTTCACTTCAGATAACTGAATATTCTCTCATAAATAACTCATGCATATTAGTTAAGTCACAGACCCAGTTGAGATTAGATGAAGGGATAGTGTACTATCAGTTGCAAGAATATTCTGTTGAGGATATCTCTTGCATGCAAAAGGAATTGATTCCTTGGAGATTGCATAGTTACTTCTGATTATGGTGAGTTGTGTGAGAGGTCAATTCAAACAGGTGGCAGCCAGAGGACCCAGGAGAAACTGTACAAGAAAATAGATGGCTTGGAGGATAGGAGGAAGACATATATTATGTCTATTCAGTCTATGAGTAGCATTGAGGGATTGTACTGAGAGCTGGATAGCTTGGGAGTTAAAGCTTTGTGTAATCCAGACATATTTCCACTTGTATGATAATATGGAGATCGAGGTTTTTAGCTGAGGCTTCCCCAAGAGTATTCTTCTATGTTCATGTGTGATTGATTTCTCACTCGGTTATATGTGTTCTAATTGATCTTGCTCAAAATAAATTAAGCTTCTGCAAGTTTGGTTGTACAAGTAGATCAAGTATTTTTCTTTAGTATATTGCATTATCAGGTGATCTATAGTGGGAAATTATACATGGTATCAGAGAAAAGGTGATCAAAGCAAAGAACAATATACAAAGAAGGGAGAAGTTAGAATTTTAAAGCTCTTGATTATAGAATTTGAATTCTTATCACATCTCAAATTTCACCAATGGCGTTCAACGGTTTTAGACTCAAGTATGCCCTTGATAGTAGCTCGAATTATATAGCCTAGAAGGATTGCATGGAAGCGATATTAGAGGACAACGTTTTGAAGGACTTCATTGATTAAGAAGTTCCCAAGCCAATAGCTGCTAATGCCCAACAATTGGCAGAATGGAAGAAATGTGTGGCTAGATTGAGGAGAATCCTTCTCGAGGAAATTTGAGACCACATAAGCTCGAGTCTCCATGGGAAGGAGAGACCATTTTCAATGTGGAAAACATTAAAGGATCTGTATGAAAATAGCACTGATCAAAGGAAGCTGGCACTGAAAGACAAGCTTCAGAAAATCAAGTGTGAAAAGGGCAACACGATCTCTACATATCTGAACAAGCTCACCACTTGTAGGGAAGAGCTTGGAAGTGTAGGGATCATGACAGTTGATGATGACATGGTAAGTCTTGCTCCTCTCGGTCTTCTTAAGAGATAGAATAGCTACCAAGACTTGGTAAATGGAAGAGAGAAACTGCTAGATTAGGAATGCCTTTGGGTAGATTTGATGCAGGAGGAGATAAGAAGAAGCACCAAAGATGGATCTTCATCAAAGAAAGATGATGAATAAAATCTAGCCTTAGTGAGTAAGGCGAGGAAAGGGAAAGGTAAGGCATCCCATTCCAAATATAGTTCTTCCCATGGTGGGAAGAAGATTGACAAATCGAAAGTGAGATGCTTTCATTTTCATGAGGTGGGCCATTATGTTATGAATTATCCACAGAAGAAATCCAAGAAGGGATCCTCGAAGGGATCAGATGGTGAGGCACTGACCCCATAATTCAAATTGGATTCCACCCTCATAACATGTATGGTTTCATCGATGGTGGGGAGTGTTTGGTAAGTGGATAGTGAAGCTTCATTCCACATGACCGGCAACAAGAATCTTTCCAGTAGCTTGGAGGAGAAGGACCTCAAAATGCAGACCGAGATGGGTGATGATGGAAAGTATCATGTTTCAGGTGAAGGTATGGTTGTGTTTCAGAGGGAGCATAGAACTTCTCTCACCCTGACTGATGTAAACTATGTGCTAGGTCTGAAGAAGAATCTTGTGTCCGTTGCTATGTTGGAAGATAGAGGCTATGATGTAGTCTTTAGTAAAGGAAAGGCATTCCTGAGGCATATCGGCACTGGAGAGACCAAGAGAATTGGGATTTGAGTAAAGAATCTCTACAAGCTAGAGGTAGATGAATGTGTTGCATTGAGTTCCAAAGCGGAGTTTGTGCAGAGCCAAGATGTTGGCGAGCTATGGCATAAAAGATTGGGACACTTGCACCATGGGGCCTTGAAGAACATGCAACAGATTTCTACTCGACTTCCCAAGGGAAAACTCGAGCAAATGGATACATGCAAAGGTTGTACCTTGGGTAAGTATGCGAAATCTTGCTTTTACGATTAAGACAATAGAGCTAGAGAAATATTGGAGCAAGTTCATACAGATGTGTGTGGACCATTCTCTATAGCCTCCACCACTAAACAAAGGTACTATGTTAATTTTATTGATGATTTTTCTCATAAATGTTGGATCTACTTTATGCAAAAGAAGGATCAAACCTTCTCAAGGTTTTGTGAGTTCAAAGCCTTGGCAGAGAAAGAATCTGGAAAGTAAAATAAGGGCATTGGATAGCAAAAATGGTGGAGAGTATGTCTCCCAACAGTTTAAGGACTTTTGAGTAGTAGAAGGAATTAAACGGGAGTTGACGACACCCCATAACCCACAGCAGAATGGGGTGGCTGAAAGGAAGAATATATCGGTTGTGGGAGCAGCTCGAGAGATGTTGCATGACTAAAGCCTACCACTTCATTTGTGTGTTGAGGCATGTAATATAGAACTATACTTGTAGAATAGAAGCCCGCATCATATACTAGGAATGAAGACACCTATGAAGGCCCTTTCTAGGAAGAGACCAGATGTGAGTCACTTAAGGATCTTTGGATCATCGGTTCATTGCCATGTGACCAAAGATACCCAGAAAAAGCTAGATCCAACAACTGAGTTGGGGATACTTGTGGGGTACACTGATACACCCCACGGCTATTAGGTGTACTTTCCTACCAATCAGAGGATAGTGGTATGTAGAGATCTGAAGTTCGACGAGCAGAAATCCATGTGAGTATCACTTGAGAGGGAGCTCAAGTTGCATGCAGATGAGGATATTTTAGTTCCTAAGGAGGAGGAGCCTCAGACTAATGTGGAGCAGCCGCATGCAAAGGATCCGGGAGTGGAGACATCCACTCATGCAGAGTCTTTGAGAGATGGGTCGAAACGGTCAAGGGAAGTTGACAAGTTGATGCTGGATGCGAGAGAGAATGTGGGACAACCATCTTCTCAGTGTAGACAAAGGAGGTCACCTGAGCGGTACGCTGGTTACATGGCCTTGGTTGGGGAGTGTGTAGAGACCAAACCTTCATCTTTTGAGGAAGCAGTGCATCAAACAGTCTGGGTTGATGCAATGGTGGAGGAGTATGAATCAATCGTTCGAAACTGTGTTTGGGATGTTGTCCCAAGACCACAGGACAAGTGAGTGGTGAGTTCCTGATGGCTTTACAAGGTAAAGCAAGTAGCTAATGGTAGTGTTGAGAAACATAAGGCAAGGTTTATTGCCCATGGTTTCTCACATGTCGAGGGGATCGACTACGTTGAGACTTTTTCTCCTGTAGCAAGGTACTCATCTATCAAATCGATGTTGGCACTATTAGCTCAGATGGGTTGGAAGATCCATCAGATGGATGTTAAGACTATGTTCCTCAATGGTAAGATTGAGAAAGAGGTGTACATTGAGTAGCCATAAGGTTTTGAGACCTTTGATCATGAGTCGCATGTGTGCCAACTCAAGAGGGCTTTGTACGGGCTGAAGCAAGCACCTCATTCTTGGTACACCAAGATCGACAGCTATTTCACCGGGTTGGGCTTCACAGAGAGTGAATTAGATTTGAACCTTTACCACATTGTGGTAGAAGGTAAACCATTGATCTTTTTTCTTTATGTTGATGATCTGATATTGACAGGTGATGATCAGTTGATCAAATCTTGTAAGGAGGACCTTGCAACAGAGTTTGATATGAAAGACATGGGTCTTATGCACTACTTCTTAGGCATGGAAGTGTGGCAGAAGGATGGGGAAGTGTTTGTGTCTCAAGGAAAGTATTCAAATGAGATACTCAGATGATTCCACATGGAGAAGTGCAAGCCCATGTAGACTCCTCTAGCAGGTAACTGGAGGAAGGAGGATGCTACCTTAGGTGAGGTAGTAGTTGTTACTGTTTATTGGAAGCTCGTGGCTTCATTGATGTATCTAGTGAACACACGACCAAATTTTCTCTTTGCAGTGAGCCAACTCAGTCAAGCTATAGTTCAACCTACCAAGCTATCTTGGAAGGTAGCGAAGCATGTGCTGAGATACCTCAGAGGAACATCTCAGTATGGATTGTGGTACAGATAGATAGAGGGAGTGAAGCATCAGGGCTTCACAAATGCAGATTGGGTAGGTAGTCCATCAGACCGGAAGAGCACTTTAGGAGGAATCTTCAACCTTGGTTCAGCTGTAGTTTCTTGGTATAGCAGGAAATAGAGGTCAGTTTCACTTAGCTCAGTAGAGGCTGAATACATGGCTATGAGTCAGGCAACATGTGAGGCCATTTGGACATGGAAGATTCTAGTTGGATTGTTTGGTCAGAGGATGGATCCAACTGTGATCTATTGCGATAATCAGAGTTGTATCAAACTCTATGAGAATCCAGTATTTCATGAAATGTCCAAGCACATTGATATCCAATATCATCATCTTTGGACTGTGTGGTGAAGATGATCATGTTGTTGCTGTATGTTTCGACCAAGGAACAAGATGTAGATATTTTGACTAAGGCTTTGTCAAAATGTAAGTTCGAGTTCCACAAAGACAGGATTGGGGTGACTGATAATCCCTTTCATGTTGAGAGGCAGTGTTGAAAATAGCAATAAGAAATGCTAAAATGGAAGTGCTAAAAATAGCATTTCGGGATACATTGCAATTTTAGTTAGTCCGCAGACTAAAATTGAGAATTAAAATTCGAATTTGATTTTGGCAGCTATTTGTAAAATAATTAATTAATTCATCTTGAGCTAATTAGTTCGAGAAAGTCAAACATGAAGTCTATGCGAATACATGCAACAATTTCCCCTTTGATTGAGGAAGTTATCCCTTGATTAAGGAGATCAAGATGAGTTGTACATTGAGTTGTAATTAGTTAGCTGAGTTAACTAAGTTAAGTCTAGTTTACGAGAGATTTTTCGGCGTAAATCACATGATATTTCATTTGTCGACATGTTTTGAACCAACCAGTGTGTTTCATCGTCAGGACAAGTTGAAGAATCAGATCAAGCTTTGCATGTTAAATAATCAGATTAGAACCTCCAACGGCTATAATTGTTGACCAGGCAATGGCTATATTGACCGACGGCTAAATTTGACTGGGATCAGTTAGTTGGACCAGGGGCATAAATATATTTAATTAAAAGTTAGTTATATTAAGTCAAAGGGACATATGACTTCACCATATATATATATATATATATTATATATATATATATATATATATATATATATATATATATATATATATATATAATATATATATATATATATATATATATATATAATATATATGTATATGTATGTAATGTATGTATATGTATGTATAGATAGATATATTAATAATAATAATAATAATAATAAATAAAGTAGGTTTTAAATGGTTATTAAGTTAAAAGTTATTATATAACTTATTAAACTATTTAATATAAATACTAGAATAAGTTAAGAGTTAGAAAGAATAATATTATAGTATTTTAATATATTCATATTAAATTAATTGTTTATCTAATTGTTAAATTAACCTAGAAGTTTTTTTTTTTTTTGAGTTAAGTCTAGTTAGATTAGTTCCAAATAGTTTTTGAATTGATTGTGAGTTCAGTTAGTTAATGCATGCATGGATGTAATTGCTAGACTTCAGATAACTGAATATTCTCTCATAAATAACTCATGCATGTCAGTTCAGTTAGAGACACAGTTGAGATCAGATGATGGGACAATATACTATCAGTTGTAGGAATATTCTATTGAGGATATCTCTTGCATGCACAAGGAATTCATTCCTTGGATATTGCACAGTTACTTCTGAGTTTGGTGAGTTGTGTGAGAGGTTAATTAACACAGGTGGCAGCCAAAGGACCGAGGAGAAACTGCATAAGGAAATAGGAGGCCTGGAGTATTGGAGGAAGACACATGTTGTGTCTATTCAGTCTATGAGCAACATTGAGGGATTGTACTGAGAGCTGGATAGCTTGTGAGCTAACGCTTTCTGTAATCCAGACATATTTCCACTTGTATTATAATACAAATATCGGGGTTTTTAGTTGAGGATTTCCCCAGAGTATTCTTCTGTGTTCATGTGTGATTGATTTGTAATTCTCTGTTATATGTGTTCTAATTGATCTTGCTCAAAATTGATTAAGCTTCCGCAAGTTTGTTTGTAGAAGTAGATAAAGTATTTTGCTTTAGTATATTGCATTATCAGATGATCTACAGTGGGGAATTCTACATTTCTTCATAAGTACATCGTGGAGTATGAAAGACAAGGTATCCTCACTGAAGCACATATATGAGTTGTTGGAGGACATTATGCTCGAAGGGTGACTGTGCAGAAGATCCTACAAGCTAGGTTGTGGTGGAAAATTGTTCACAAATATTCCAAGGAGTATTATAGGTCATGTGATGTGTGTCAAAGGACCAGGAAGCCATCACAAATGGATGAATTTCCTATAAACCTGCAAGTCTTGTTACAAACATTCGAAAACTGGGAAATATATTTTATTGGACCTATTCAACCACCTAGAAAGGAGATAGGGTCACACTATAATATCACGATGACAAAATACTTGACTGGGTGGGTCGAGGTGCAACCATTGAAGGATTGCAGCACAACTATAACTATGAAGTTTATATTTGAGTACATCGTGTCTAGGTTTGGTTGTCCTAAGATTTTTATGAGTGCCAGGGGTTCACATTTCTTGAATGAAATGATTCTTACTCTGCTAGAATAATTCCAAATGTATCATCAGAAAAGTACACCATGCCATCCTTAAGAAAATGCCATAGTTGAAGCTTTCAATAAGATCCTAAAGAATTCTTTCACGGAGATCTGTAATGTAAATAGGAATGACTGGGATGTGCACATACCAATTGTTATTTGGGCATATAGGACTACCTATAAAAATTTGACTGGAAAGATAACATTTCGATTGGTTTATGGAAAAGAAGCAGTGATGCCAAAGTAGTACATAGTCCCCAACTTAATGATTGTTGCAATCACAGAGATGGAAGATCAATATATAATGGAAGAATGCCTCACACAGATACATGAGAGAGAAGAAGATCACTTTGTGGTATGTTTTCATCAGAAGGTGCAGAAGGCTCGAGGAAAGGTGTGGCATGATTGCCACATTAAGTAGTGCAACTTTAAAAATGGAGACTTAGTTTTGATGTATGACAATAAGTTTACCAAGTTCCCATGAAAATTGTAGATGCATTGGCTGGGGCCATACATCATCAAGGAGATTATGGATGGGGGTGCAGTTGAGCTCACAAAGATGAATGGGGATCTATTTCCAAGAAGAATCAATCGAAGCCAGTTGAAGTTGTGTAGGGGTGATTCGCCCCTACGCTATGACTACATGGCTATAGGACAATCGTACTTCTTCAAGCAGTTGTAAGGAAGTGCGAGACTATAAACTACACTGCCTGAGGAAAATTTTGGCAAGGAGAATGGGTTATGTGATGGTTCAACGGAAGGCACAGATGGGAGCTATGACAAAGGAGTTATGCTAGCAAGGTGGGTCTCACGCAGCCTAGCTAGAAAGTTACCTTGAAGCATTATACATGATTGGATGGTTATTTCTTTATTAAAGGGAGCAGGGGGAATGCAAAATGGCTATAAATGGCTATAAATACAAAATCCCTCTCTACATTCGAACACTTTTCTTCTAGAGAGATTGCCTTGCGATTTTGTGCCTAAGTTTCAACATAAATGATTGTTGTATGTCTAGACGTGATTCACAAGAGACACAAAGGGATTTTCGCCAAAGGGGTTTGGGTTTCAGGAAAATTTTATTTAAGTGGAAGAAGAAAATCTTTTGGGAGAGCCTTGATAAGATGACTGCAACACCACCAATCCCTAGAATGCTTAGGTCACCAAGGACAAAACCTACTACCTGCGTGTTCAAAGAGAAAAAGCAGAAGAAGCCACATCAAGCCCTGGTTTGGCAATCGCCGAGCAAAACCCAACTGATATTAGACATAAGGGTTGTATGAATAAGAATAAGCAGTTGAATGAACCCTAGGATCTAAATGAAGAATAGCTAACTAGTAGGATAAAAAACATCAATATAGAGGACGTAGATCCAATTACTTGGCTACCACAATATATAAGCCCTAGAAAATCAATTGCCAAAGTGACTAAGGACCCTGACTCATTGAAGTACAATGTATTCACACCATTGCTACAAGAGGAAGTACCTATTCAAGGAAATGTTTTGGCCTGGTTATAATTTCTAAATATGGAGGATTGGGATTTGGGTGATCATGCGAAGTTTCCGCAAATAGAACACAGTAAATTCTCGAAATCAGTCAACTATGAGGAGGCGAGACTAACAAGGATTGAACCAATGAAGTTCATAGTCAAAATAGAATGTGGAGGGTTTCTCAACATGCTATATATCCCACATTTCAATTGCAACATCATTAATACCATCTGTGTGTATCAATTATTGGTGCCAGTTCATGATGGGTGCATCTTGTTGGGAGGGCCCATCTCAATTGATGATATGTTGGTCCACTAAATCACAATGCTACCTTATCTAGGGGTGAACCATACAGACACTTTCGTGGGGATGTCGTACGAGAAAAAGCTCATGGATCAGATGAATATCAACTTCAGGTTGGTGAAGAGGTCACGAGGCTACGCCGTTAGCTCTATATAAGATGGAGCTCTATGGTTTGTTGAACATATTTTGGTAGGAAAAACAATGTGAAAGTTTTGTGCCAATGAAGTGTCGGTAGTAGTGGTATCCTTAGCTATGCAATGCAGCAAGGGGGTCCAATTTAATTAGGAAATGTACCTCTCCCAGGAATTCCTAGATGATTTACGTCAAGTCGATGAGGACAAAAAAGTGTTCCACTATACATGGTTACTATTATTGATTGCTCTTGTAGCTTGGATGATGCCTGAGGATTCCTAGTTCCCAGCGCCAGATCTAGAATTGTGTGAGGCTTCGAAATTTGCCTCACTATGGGCAACGAGGAACCCTAACTGTATCATTGAAACAAAAATGTTTTGGGTCATGTTTGAATCAGAGTTGTGTATGGTGATCAACTAGTGGTCACGGTTGTCACCCGGTCTACATGCGCATTACAAAAATATAGCATACCTCAAAGCATATTTTCACAATCTCTCCATACACGTGAAGAATGATTTTGTAGGAACACGGTACAAGTTGCGATATTTAGTCATGGAGGATGATATTATGGGAGTCATTAGCAAATGGCCGAGCCATTGGCTCACCCCATTTGGAGAAACCGCAAGACTAAGTAACACTGCAAAAGTACAAATAGGGAAAACAACAATTGTAACAACGACTAAGAAAGACAAAGAGAAAGAAGCACAAAAGGATTCTAGGAAAGAGAAAGAGGCATAGAAGGCTTCTACAAAAGAGAAGGAAGCGTAGAAGGAAAAATATGAACAAGTAGCAACATACCAAGTCACCATTGACCTCGAAGAACCTGAGACGGAGTGCATAACTGTAGATGGTGAAACTGTAGATGAAGAAGAACTGGGCCCAGAACGCTATGTCGGATCGAAGGACTTAAATTCCCCCTTCAGGATTAGGAAGAGACAGAAGAGAAGTTCAACAAGACCTGGAAAGAAGCAGAATTTTGATAAGTCTGCAAGTATTACACTATTCATCCTCATGGATGGGGATGTTGATTAGATAGGTGATCCTCTTTGCTCTGCCACTGAAAGATATGGAGACACATGAAGCACAATTACCACTAGGTGCTGGACAAAGTGAAACTGTGCTTGGAGGAATTGTGGGTCTAGACTAGAGTGATCCAAGCAAGCATGGGACAAGAATGTATGGGTCAAGCAAGTGTGAGTCAAGCGAGTGGGACATCAAAGGTAGAGCAGTGATGTTACCAGAAGGTTCCTTGCATGTTGAGACAACTGGGGATCGCACTAGGTTGCTGCATATGACCAACATGAGTATCAACCTTACATCATTGCCTATTCAGATCTTACATAAGCTGCACTAAGTAATTTCAGAGGATCTCCGCATCCCAAAGAAAAGAGTGTTGTTGATTATCAACGAATTAAAGACTAATAATCAATAGTTATTTGTAGAAAGGCACAGGCCTTGTAGGCATGTGCCAAGGTGATGCAGTGAAGTCAAAAGTTAGAGACAACCCTTACGATAGTGTGCAGTGAGCTCTGTGAGCTCCAAATTCCAATTGAGGAAGCCTCTACATAGAAAATGTATAAGTTAGCTACTACAATGAAGGAATCCAATGAGGAAATTGGAAAGGTTCGATTTGGGCTGCAACCATAGATTTTAGAGCTACAGCTGAAGCTACATCCAACCATTCCTCCAGAGGTCAGATAGCAGCGTGAAGCTACTATTAAATCCAATATGACAACTTTGGCCGCTACAGTCAAGGATTGCAGCTAATTATTTGAGTAGACAATGGAAATGTTGACCTTGCTATAGGATGACCCACACTTGCAGATAATCGAAGACGACATCTGAAAGAAGCAACTACAGTTTTATGAGATGAGGGTGATAACATGGACCTTAGCACCTATGTAGAGGTTCACCTCACTCCACCGAGGGAAATTCATACAGACTCAAATTGATAAGTTGCGTCGGAAGGCTGCTAAAATTTCCTCAAGGATGTAGCCATGGGCCAGAGAAGCAAGGAAATTATCATAGAATGTCTATAGAAAGTTGAAAGCTCTACAGAAAACAAAGAGAACCATGGGCCCTGTAGTCAGTAGTCGAACAACGAAGAAGTTGGTCGCAAAAGTTTGTGAGGCCATCGCACAAGGAACAACAAATATGCAAGCATTGAATATTTAATTTAGTGCCCTGCAAGCGAAGGTTGAGGAAACTCTAGTAGAGTGAGTTTGGAGGAGTCACAACTTTGAGTTGGGTATTTGTTGGGATGGGGTCCCCTGGGTTAGATTTCGTTAATTTTTTGTTAAAATTATTGTAAAGTATCCACATTTTGAGGAGCGGAGAGTGAGTAGCACATGTGAATATGAGTCAAATAAAATTTGCGAAGGTAAAATCCCCTTAACTTGTTAAATTCAAGTTGTTTTGAGACCCGCGCAAAGTTCATAGACCATGGTATTATAATGAAGGAAGAGTATAAAAGGAAGTCATAGAAGAGTCATAAGTCAACGAAATAGAGAAGTGCATGAGTTGAATCTGAATTTATCTATTATGTACTTAGGCGAAGGGGAGGGATCCTACAACTATATTTGTGAAGGCCTTAGTAAGTCTGCACCTGAGTGCATGGACCCCTGCAACTATGTGCGTAGTGTTGGTCAGAGTTTTATCTGAAAATATGGAGCATAATAAAGACGTTCTTGAAGGGATATTTTTGTATCTATGTAATACTATGTATCTATGAATTTACTGTACTTATGACTTGTGGAATGTATTTAGTCGGGAAAATACTTAATAGATTCGTGAAGATATAGATCTACTTATATGTATGATGTCATGCATGTCTAGTGTAATGGGAAAAGGGTAGGAATCTATTAATTGTTATTTACTATAAGCTTTGGGTTTCAACGGTCAGGGTTTGTGGAGGTTAGCATAAAGCCCTAGATCTGCATAAAACACACCACATATCCCTCTAGATGCATAAATCTCATTCTAACATCCTCTAATACTACCTCATGTGATACTACAAAATGCGTTGTGCGGGTTGTTTCCGACACACTGTGTTTGGGTGATTGATATAAGTTTGAGTCCTTGGTGATAGGAAAATTCATATGCAATTGATTCATAGAGGCATGTATTTTATTGTACATCCTTTAGAAATTTTAGTGTGTGCTTAGGGGGAGCATAGTTAGTATTCAGTGTGTGCATATAATGGGATATTATTGAATTTTTTGATATAAAACTAAGTATGCACTCCAGAGTTTGACGATGGATCGGATCCAATAGATCTAAAATGAAAATGATCATTATGGGTTGATTTGATCAGTGATGATAGTGTCTTGAGATGTGATTTTTTCTGTGTTTGCCGAGATCTAGGTATGTCTGAAGTTCTTTGATGCAACGAAGGTTTGTGCCAGTAATTGCAGATTTGTATGGAAGTTTGATAACCTAAAAGGTGTGTGCACATGTCGGTTTAATATTGATAAGTAGCATATATATTCATATATGTACGTGGGTTTGTTTCCGGAAAAACATGTTTACAAAAAGAAATGTTTTGAGGAAAGCACATATATAAAGTAGGGTTTTGTTGAAAAAGATTTCTGATTAGTTTAATCAGTCTTGTTGTTTATGTTGTATGTAAATGAAGTATTAATTGATTATCTGGGCTTAATAGTGATTATTTGGTTGAGGATTGATTGATTGAATAACGATGAAGTTGTTAGGCTGTTGTGATTGAAGATCAATGATAATTCTGTGACTATTTTCAAATGATGCAATGCATATGTATATGACTGAGTATTTATTTCAGAATGATAGGGATTCAATTTTAGCGTTAAATGTTTTCAACTCTATACACGTGGGTTTGCTACAACAAAGTAGTGTATATATTCTGATAGTTTATTCACCAAGGATTTTAGTTGATTCAATAAATTCATGCAATGTTAGGGTTCAATATTAGTACTCTGGTTACGATGATGTAATTGTTTGGGTTGTTTGAGAATAATTTGACTAATTTGGATTTTATTTGATTCAGTGATTGGTTGATTTAGTTAGTTCATTGATTGGCTGGTTCAATGATTGAGTGATTTGATGCAATGATTAGTTTCAATTTTTATATTTGGTTTTGGGATTAAATTATGGTAGTGGGTCTAGTTTGAAAATTTGATGAAACATGGTCTACAATTTGTGATGTTTGTAGTAGGTGGATCTAGTATGAAAATTTATGAATCATGGTGCACGTAGGTGTTGAGGGTTGGAGGCTTCAATGAGGAATTCAAGGCTTCCTTCCAATGGTACTTGACGGGCCTCATAATTAGACATAATCTAAGGCCCATCTAACCTTGCTTAGGCACATGAAGGCTATATTAAACCTCACCTTGTTATTCTAAAATTTTATGTGATGTATGAGACGTGAACTCTAAGTTAGTTTCAGAGGGCTGATACCCTTGACTTTGAACCCAACCCAAATTGTTTGGTCCCTCTTACTTATATTTCTTCTTGATTCCAGGCAATTCATAGTTTCTCACATTTTAGTAGAGATTAATCTATTAAAACCCATGGTTGCAACCTCTACATCAGCTCCCTTGTGGGGGAATGAGTTCAAGGATTCACAGCCATAGTAAAAAAATAATGTGCTTATGATTTCTTATCAGCAGATTAATATTAGTTTTTGTGTTTTACATTTTCTTTCTGTAGCTTAGAAGTCAGTTTAGTAACTCGATCTGTGTTATGTCATAAACAAGATGTTATTTAAATTCAATGCATATTTTCCATACTAAGTTATCTCATTTTGTTAACGGTAGATGGATGCATGCATGTTATTGATTATAGGGTTTTATTGATTTGTAGATAGGAGAGCCTTCACCACTTCCATCTTGAGCTCCTTCATATTTTCTTTCCACCTTCAAATATTTTCCCAAACTCTTTTCACAGGTCATTTTGCCTAGTATACCGTGAGCACTTATCCCAGTGCAAGACAAACCTCTGAGAGGTCATAATCATGTCTAGGGGATCAACCCAACCTTCCTTCATTTTCTTCAAATTTCATCCACCTATCCATACCCTTAACACATCATTTTCACCTTCAAAATCCACTTGGAATCCCTCCTATAGCATTATAGGACCTCCTGTAGCAATACAGGACCTGTTTTATCAGCCACCTCTAGCAAGCCTGTAACACCACTTTCCTTCACTAGTTTTTATCCCAACTACAACTTTGACTTAGTCTAGAGTAATAATGATCCCAAGTTGTTATTTGATGATAAGCGGAAGCTCTTATGCCACTCCAATCCTTCCCTTTATTCACCGGAAAAATAGAGTAGATTTAGTTTATCACAAGTATGATGCAAGTAGCTTACTCTTTTACAAGAAAATATGAACTAGGTAGATGGTATATGCAATTACGATTGGTAGTTTGATGCATTATTCAAGATAAATTGGCTTCCTTTGTACAAGTAGATTTGGTAGTCTAATGGATTTTCCAAGATAAAATAGCTTTATTTCTCCAAGTAGATTAGCCTTTGTCCTTTCATGAAATAATTAGTTAGGATTTACAAGTTAAGTCAATGTCATTTGCACTTTCATAGATAAAAGTAAATTCCAATTATACATTCATCAACAAGATTTTATTTTAATTCACTAGGAGGAATGGTCTCTGATTACTTTTGATCTAATGTCATAAGTAATGGTGACATGAGTGGAATCTCATATGTTGTACATATAACACTGTCACCTCTAAGTTTGAATGAACCCTGTGTTGATAATTTCAGTTGAGGAGGCCTTCGGAGTTGCAACACTTAGTTCAATACAAGGGCTTACCACTTTGCAAGTTGTACTGAGACTTAAGAGAAGGCACATTGTTGGTACTCTTACAAAGAGGAAAAATCATAGGAAAACATATTTTTTATGAAATTTTGTTGTTTTCTGCTCATTAAAAATATAAAGGTTGGTGATATGGCATCCTATGTGCATAATGTTTAGTGAGATTTTCCCACTTAGTTAGAGAGAGTCAGTGGAAGTATCTGGAATAGAACAAAGATGTTATTACAGATTACGAATGTAGGTGGAGTAATACAATTAAAATGCAGGAACAATAACGTTCATGGAATGTGCACATCAGGACTTGAACAATTTCTTTTTTAGCACAAAGCGATATATCAAGACTTGTGATCCCCTCATCCTGAAAACAAATTATTTCTATATATGTCTAAATCTATATGGCCTTGATTAATGCAATTTGTTATTCAAAACCATGTACATAGTCCAACAAGATTGAAATGCACCACGACATCTTAAATTTCATAAAACATTAGAAGCTTGTTTTTGAAGATAATTGTTTGACAGCAAGAATTTCATAATGTGTACATTGGGGTTGCATTCATTAGTAATGGAGTAGAGATGTTATTTTTGGATTAAGACTATAGGTGGAATTATACAATTTGAAAGCATGAACAAGATTGTCCATAAAAAAAACATAGAATAGGGTTGAATTTATCAAGAAAATTAGAGATATTATTTTAGGCTTGAGAATGTAGGTTGATTACTATTGTTTGAATGCATGAACAAGATTTCTCATAGAATATTCACAAAAGGGGTTGCACAATTTCTTTCTTTAGCATAAAACGAGAGAGTCAAACTAGTGATCCTCTCATCTTGACATCAACTACTTTATAAAATTATTTAAAGCTACATCACTCCTTATTAGTGCAATGTGTTGAATGTTATTATTCATTTTGTGTTTAAAACCATGTACATAGTCCAACAAGGTTCAAATGCACCAACAGATCATAAATTTCATCAAAACTGAAAAACGTGTGTTTGAAGATAACCATTTGACACCAAAAAATTGTATAATGTATAGAATGAGTTTCATTCATATTTAAGGCTATGCATGGGCCTACTAATAATTTGACAAAATAAGTGTGAATGAAGGAGAGGTCATGAGAAACAACATGGAAAGTAATAAAAATATAACACAACACATTTCCTTTACTTGAATAGTTCCAAGAAGCATGGTTTCATGTGGTACCTAAAGTGTTTAAAAAATATTTTCTATAGATTGGCCACTTACTCAACACCTAGAAGAGTTAGTTTTTTTTTTGAACTTTATAGATTTATAAAATGTATATGGATCATATCGTCGATCCTTTCTATGTCACAATGTAACTCCTACTTGCTGAAGTAATTCTATAAACATGAGGGAAGGAATAAACCCTTCATGATTTGTTGTTATGTTTTTTAAAGTAGAGTTGTGTTTCTAAATTAATATAATAAACTTTTTTAATTCATGTCTAAAGATTAATTTAACAATAACATAACTTAACATTTGCACTTTCAACTTCCCATCATTTAGATATCTAAAATTTTTAATTCTTCATTTAAATATTAACATGATAATGTAAAAAAACAAATCTCAGATATAAAAGGTTAACACATAGCAACGACATTAATGTTTCTCTTTTACTTAAATTTAACTACATTCAGATCCCATAACATATCACATCACTCTTTATCTATATATTTTTTTCATATCCTACCAACTTTTACAACATCTAGTACAATTGCTAGTTTAAATTATCAAAAATGACTTATTTCACCACACTTTTATCAATTTTATTTAAAAAATAAATTAAAACCAACTAAAACCTAGTTTCACCAAATTTTTATCAATTTTATTGAAAAAAAATAAAATAAAACTAACTAAAACCTCGCTATTCGTGTAGCATGTTAGTTGTCTAGTCGAGTTTAAACTATTTCAGATTTGACTTACTAACGATATTGGATAAAATGTTGTGGTCAACAATATTGGTTGACTATTGCATATTAGTTTGGCAATTTTATAAATTTTTAAAAATATGCGAGATGATGTCATAAAATAGTGAAAAAGATGTAATAATTTTGGAATTTTTAGTATTTATAACACTTTTAAATTACTTAATAAATGAGTTAGAATTTAATAAATAAGACATTTTTTAAAATGTAGAGGATTTTTCCCGTTGGATGGCAAGATTGTTAAGTGTGAGGCCAAATTCATGCGAGATTCTAGATCCTTCTTCACTGCCACTAGTTTCTAAATCTTTCTACACCGCCATTAGTTTCTAGATCATTCTGGATCTCCATCTGAATCACATACAGGATTCTAGATCCTTCTTCTGCCTCTATAAATTTGTAATTTCTCTGGCTAAGGAATGCAAGACAAGGCCCAAGCCTGTTATGTAATGCAAAGTGATTTCTGTTCTCTAGTGATTGTTTTATCTATTCCTCTGTTTCTGACTGATTAATCTTGTCGTTTCTCCATTTGTCTATCTCTGTGAATTATTCTTTGCTATGTTGTCTAAGACTCTGAGTATAAATCCGCTATGTGTTATGTATGCTTTCATATAACAATTGGTATCCAAGCTAGGGTTGAATATCCATTATGCAAGCCGCTTAGTGCCATTGCCTTACTCTGGAGCGTTCGTTAAAATGTTGGTTGTTACCCCTAGAGCTGTTGAAGGATCTGTCGAGGAAATAGCTGAGGAACGCTAGAACTACAAGGCAGTTGCTGCAAGAAAAACAAGGTCGTGGATCTATGTTGAAACATGTTGCTAGAGTTTGAAACGTGGAGATGAGTGGAGTTTGGAGTTGAAACATGGTGTTCGTGAGACTTTTTTTTATACATCAAGCTTGCACGTATACACCAAAGTTTTTCTCAAACCAACATATGTATGTGTGAAATGTGAAAAGGTTAAAACATTATATATGTTTTTATATTTATTATGAAACATATATAATTATATGTTGGAATTTTGAAAAGTATATTTTAGAAAGGAGCAAGAATTTTGAAAAGGGCATTTTAAAAGGAGGAAGGTCAATATTACTAAATTTTAAAGAGTAATAATTAAAGTTTTATTTTTAAGTGGAGTTATTTGTGTTTTGGGGCGTGAATTTGATTGAAAATGCAAACAACAGTTAAAGATATGGAGAAGTTGAGCAGGGTTAATTTTGCCTTATGGAAATCATAGATAAAGGATATACTAGTTTTAAAAGAACAATATTTGGCGATTGAGGGCACAACAAAGAAACCCTCATTGATGACAAATGAAGAGTGGAATACGCTAGACAGAAAGACAATTGCAACAATCCGCCAGTATTTAGTAAAGAATGTTTATTTCAATATGTCTGGAGAAAAGACGACAGAAGGATTATGGAAGAAGCTCCATGATCTATATGAGAAGAATACAACATCAAACAAAGTGTTCTTGATGAAGAAGCTTCATAATCTCAAAATGAAGGAGGGTGCTTTAGTTGCTGAGCACATGAATGCATTTAATAGTATTACTAATCAGCTTGCATCTCTTAAAATCATTTTAGACGATGAAATTAGAGCTATTTTGCTAGTGTGTTCTATGCCAGACAACTCAGAAAATTTAATTGTAGCTATGAGCACTTCATCAACTACAGGGGCCGTAAAGTTTGATGATGTCAATAGTAGTTTAATAAATCAGGAGCTGCAACGCAAGCCGATTGTAGAAATCCAGGGAGGAGAGGCTTTAGCTCTAGCTGATCATGGTAGTAGAATGGATCGAGGCCAACAAGGGTGATCAAGATTGAGAGGCCAATTAAAATGAAGGAGAGGAAAAATCATCTACTTTCATTGTGGCAAACCCGGGCACATGAACAAAGAATTTTGATTCTGGAAGAAAGGACAAAAGGATCAGAGGCTGTCGAGTACAAATCACAAGTCATCCAGCACAAATGAAGGTGAGATTGTTGCTATAGCCACAAATGGTGATGTGTTGTTTACTGTTTTATTAGAGGATGCATGTGTATATACATCTAGCAGTAGCTTTGATTGGATCCTTGACTCTGGGGCATCTCACCATGTAACCCCATGCAAAGATAGTTTTGTTTCATATAATCCTGGTAATTATGGTAAAGTGAATTTGAGGAATAATCATTTTTGCAGTATTGTTGGAGAGGGAGATGTCTAGATGAAGATGAAAGATGGACAATATATATTGTTGAAACAAGTCAGGCATGTACTATAAATGGCATGAGTTTAATCTCTATGGGACGGGTGGATGATGAAGGCTATTTGACAAGCTTTAGAAAAGGAGACTATAAAATTAGCAAAAGGTGCATTGGCTGTGGCCAAAGGACCCAAAACAAGAAAATTATACACATTGAAGGCACTGATAGGAAAATTAGATTTGGCTATTGTCACAAAAGAAGGAAATTCAGTAGATGTGTGGCATAAGCGTTTAGGTCACATGAGCGTGAAGGGCTTAAAAATTCTTGTTGGTAAAAATGTATTGCGAGGTCTGAAATCCTACAATCTTGATCTTTGTGAGCATTGTATATATGGTAGATAAAAAAGGGTTTCATTCCTTAGAGGTGGTTGTGACAGAAAGAAAAGTTTGTTAGAATTGGTACACTTTGATGTGTTTCGGTCTGTTAACATTAAATCATTAGGAAGAGCATCATATTTTGTAACATTTATAGATGATGCATCCAGGGAGGTTTGGGCATATCCTATGAAAAGTAAAAGTGAAATGTGTGGAATATTTCAAAAATTCCATGTTGCTATTGAAAGAGAGAAATTGCTGAAGTGTTTAAGAATACATAATGGTGGAGAATATTGCTCAAATTCATTTAAGGAATATTGTAACAGGTTTGGCATAAAGCATGAGAAGACTGTGCCTAGTACTCCTCAAAAGAATGGTGTCGCAGAAAGGATGAATTGCACCATTATGGAAAAGGTGTGAAGCATTTTGTCCAATTCCGATTTGGAGAAGAATTTTTGAGCCGAAGCAATCAGGACAGCTTGCTATCTCATAAATAGATCTCCAACTATAGCCTTGGATGGCGGTATCCCTGAAGAAGTTTGGACTGGTAAGAATTTGAATTATTCTCACTTGAAAATCTTTGGATGTGAAGCACTCATACATATTCCCATAGAAAATAGAACTAAGTTAGATGATAAATCTATGAAATGCATTTTTTTTGGGACATGTGGATGAAGATTTTGGTTATCGTCTATGGAATCCAATCACACATAAAATTATTAGAAGCAGGGATGTTATATTTAATGAGTCAGAAATGTTCAAGAGGACTGTAGGTGAGCTGGAGGTCAAGAAGGTTATTGATAGGTTTGAAGAGCAACAGGAAAACATACCACCAATATAAGAAAATGAACAGCAAATTCAGGAGCATGAAGAACAACAAGTGGAAAATGATGAACAACAAGAAGAAGGAACCTTGCAGGAACCTTTACAGGAGATTCAACCTAATAATGCACCACCACAGTTGGTTCGCAGATGTTGTAGGCCTCATAAGGCTTCACAAAGGTATCCTCATTCAAACTATATGTTGTGGACTCATGAAGGTGAACCTAATTGTTTTCAAGAACCTTGTAAAGTTGACCATAGTGAAGAATGAAAGAAAGCAATGGAAGAAGAAATGAACTCTTTGCTGGAAAAGAAAACTTGGGAGTTTGTAAACCTCCCAAAATGTATAAAGGCTCTACAAAACAAATGGTTGTATAGAATTAAGCATGAAGGTGACGAAAAAAAGGAGAGGTATAAAGCAAGGTTGTCGGTGAAAGGTTTTGCCCAAAAAAGAAGGTATTGATCTCAGTGAAATTTTCTCACATGTTGTTAAAATGTCATCCATTAGAGTCATTCTTGGTCTAGTTGCTGCTTTAGACATAAAATGTGAATAGTTAGATGTAAAAATTGCATTCCTTCATGGTGAATTGGAGGAAGAAATTTATATGGAGCAGTGAGAAGGCTTCATAGAAAAATGCAAAGGAGGCCGTGTTTGTAGGTTGAAGAAGAGTCTCTATGGGTTGAAATGGGCACCTCGACAATGGTACAAGAAATTTGATTCATTCATGTTGGAACATGGTTTTAAGAGGTTGTAAGCTGACGATTTTGTCTATATGAAGAGGTACGATCAAGGAAAGTGTATCATATTATTTTTGTATGTGGATGACATGTTGATTGTTGGACATGATAAGAATAAGAACAATAGGTTGAAGAAAGGTTTGGGTAGTAAATTTGCAATGAAGGATTTGGGACTAACACAACAGATATTGGGCATGCATATTATGTGTGATAGGAAAAACAAAAGGTTGTGGCTGTCACAATAAAAATATAGCAAGGAGGTGTTTGACAGGGTTGATATGAAGGATCCCAAGCTAGTTGGTACACCCCTCGCATCCCACTTCAAGTTGAGTACTGAATTATGTCCTAGTGATGACAAGGAGAAATAAGAGATGAGCAAGATTCTTTATGCTTCAACAGTTGGCAGTTTGATGTATGCCATGGTATGCACACGACCATACATTGCATATTTAGTGGGAGTAGTGAGTGGGTTCCTTGCCAATCTAGGCAAACAACATTGGCAAGCAGTGAAATGGATTTTGAGGTATCTCAAGGGTACCAGTCATTATTGTTGATGTTTTGGTCATGATGAGACTATGATTGAAAGATTTACAGATGTGGATATGGCTAGACATATGGATACCAGAAAGTCCACTACAGGTTATCTGTATACATTTGTAGGTGCAACCGTATCTTGGGTGTCAAGGCTACAAAGAATATTAGCCCTCTCTACAACAGAAGGAGAGTACATAGTTGCAACAGAAGCTTGTAAAGAGATGTTGTGGATGCAACTATTCCTAGGAGAGATAGGAATAATGTAGGACAAGTATGTGTTATATTGTGATAGTCAAAGTGCCATTCACTTGGCGAAAAACCAAGCATTTCATTCAAAAACCAAGCAGATTGACTTAAGGTACCATTGGATCTTGTATGTGTTGGAGGAAGAACAATTATACTTAGAAAAGATCCATACAGATAGGAACCCTGCTCATATGCTCACTAAGAGTCTACCATGAAAAAACATGAGTTATGTAGAGGCATGGTCGGACTCGGTGTGACTTGATGACTCTTATTTGGCTTCAAGTGGGAGAATGTTAAGTGTTAAGCCAAATTCATGCAGGATTCTAGATCCTTCAATACCACCAATAGTTTCTAGATTCACATGCAGGATTCTGGATTCTTCTACACTACCAATATTTTCTAGAACTTACTATACCGCCATTAGTTTCTAGATCATTCCACATCTCCATGTGAATCACATACAGGATTCTAGATCCTTCTTCTCCCTCTATAAATTTGTAATTTCTCTTGCCGAGGAATGCAAGCCAAGGCCCAAGGCTGTTGTGTAATGCAAAGTGATTTCTGTTCTCTAGTGATTGTTTTATGTATTCCACTGTTTCTTACTCAATAATCTTGTTGTTTCTCCATTTGTGTGTGAATTATTCTTTGCTATTGCCGTCTAAGCCTCTAAGTATAAATCAGTTGTGTGTTATGTATACTCTAATCTAACAAAGATGGTAACAGGTTAATCACAACATTTTAACCTTTATTCAATGTTGAGAGCGATATTAGATTACTCGACATGAGAATACTGAACTCATTCCTTCATACTTTTTCAATAAAATATTGAAATTGAACTAGAGATTATGTCAGAAAAAAATGGCACTAACATAATTGCAACACGACTTTGGTTTCCCAAAAGCTTTTTCATTAAATTTGATGACCGTTCATTACATCAAAAGCATAGTGATGTGTTCTAGCACTCTCCTCCTCTCACGCAGTTGCCAAATCTGCGACTATTGCATATTAAATGCCCCTGACATGATGGCTGTATAACTCCACATAACACCCCGGGCTGTGATAAGAGAGAAAAAAACACGCCCCATGTCAGGGGACATTTAATATGCAATGGTCTCTGAAATAGGAACCGCCGTCCTCTCATTGGTCGTACCACTACTAATCTGTCATTTCGTAGAGCCAATCCTATGGAGATCGTAGGCGCTTCATACACATCCCTCTTTACCATCTCTAATAACCATGAGAACTGCAAAAAGACTGGAATCTCTAAAATTTGGGCTCCTGCAACTGAAGGAATCTCTAACATTGTAACATCTATAAACCCGTTTCTTGGAATTATGATGGAAGACGCCAGGGGAACTCCAAGTCTCTCCGATTGTTTAGTTTGTATCACCAAAACTACAACCGCTGTTGTAAAAACTGTTTTGTCACGACCCTTACAAGTTTGGATTGTTGTTTTCAGTGACGGGAATGGCCGTCTCTTGACCATTGAATTGATGAGGCTTAAGTCCCGCTGTCATTGGCTGGTTAGAACAAGCTTCTATGTCATCCACCTTATTTTGACTTTTAGGGAGCATTACCTGAGAGTTAGAAACCACTTCTGAGCAGTTTTTATGCTCTGAGATCTTGCTATCTTTCAATTTTCCCCACAGAACAGAGTAGAGACCTGTTGCGATCATAACACCTCCCAGCACACTGTATTCAGTTAATAAGTAGAGTTATCGCCTTGAACCATCGTATTTTCCAACACTAATAACCACAATTTCAATTTGAGGAGTCCAAATAGGATTCAAAAACGAACCTGCCCAAAAAGATGCTTTCGGAGAGAATGATAGAGCCCATAATTGCTACGATTATCATCATCAACGGACTGAAAGCCGTGGCAAATACAGGTCCTTTTACACGCATGCACAACCCTTGTACGTAATAAGCAATTGCTGACGCCACTACTCCCTGCGCCCAAAAATTGTAATTGCTGTGTTCTGTGAATTACGTTCATATCCCACATTCCATTTTTTGTATTCAAGCCTGACGAAAAACATATAACGTTTTTCCCTCATTGAAGGGAAAGGGGAAAACTTACAGAGTAGACTGCCGTGAGAAGGTTGATGTCCCATCCTAAAGCCCACTGTGAAGGATCACGCACGACAGCTAAGCCCAGAGCTGTTGCCTGTAATGTTCCTAGAAAACATATTAAGGTGGCAAGTGATAGTTGAGCAGAATATTTCTTGAGTACTGCAGCCTGCACATTCAGAATAGTTAATTTAAGTTGTAGTTTCAAGATGACTGATCATACATATATATTTTGAGTAATAAACATGTAAAAGAAATGATCACCTGCAGGATGAACAAGGCTGACCAAGCAAGAGTGGCCGCAATTATCAGAAGGGAACCTATTATCCAGTCATTATTATCAATTGCAGAAACTGCTGAGAAAGATGTCTCGGGGGATTGATGATGTGGAGACCAAAGCATGGGAACAATAGGACCTTTGTACAACGTCATCAGCATTGCTCCCGCGACACACACAATCGTTCCAGCTATCTTTGCTTGACTGCGTAGTTTCTTGATATTCACCGTCTCCATCCTAGAGCAATAAAGATTTTCCATCACGACCTTAAAATAAAGTAATTGATTGTAACGATTACCCTCTAGATTATGTGACTTGAAGGGAATAATCTGATTTGATCACCTGAATAGAAGAGCCATCACGAAAGTCATAGCCGGAAGAACATTACTCAACGCACACGCATATGTTGGAGATGTTAATTTCAAACCCAGGTAGTAGAAATTCTGGTCGATTACAGGCCTGCAGACATGCATTAAGAATGTTCCACATCTAAATTAAAATATTAACCAACTACTTTCATTGAGTCAAACTGAAAGAGAGTGGAAGGGATGATACTGTAAAAATAAGTGAAAGGCCAGAAATTATGAAATGGTACATACCCCAACAAACCCAATACAAAAATTTGCAGGAATATGGAAAAAGTGAGTTTGGGTCGCACTTTCCTGCAATTAATTGAAGTTGTTAACACATGAGCTAATTATGTATCTAGGCATTGAGTGCAGAGGTTGTTAAGAGAATTTACAAGGACATGTATGAATAAAATACATTTACCTTTCAATGAAGAAGGCAAAAGGAGCAAGGACTACCGTAGCAGCAGCATGCCTGTAGACTACAAGCACAAAGTGATTCATTCCTCGGTTAAGAGAGACTTTAGAGATAATATTCATGCCAGCATATCCAAACTGCAAAGATATCATCGCCACATAAGGTTTTGATTTCTCAATTAGCTTCTCCATTGATAATCAAATAAAAACCCTCCTCCTCAATTAGCTTTTTTTCTGCAAATTGCCAATGCACAGTGAGGATTGGAGCTTCTTCTCACCTCCTCTTTGCACTAACTTTGAGGACACCAGAGGTTTCATAATTCACAGTAAGTGCACTCATATTTATACAGGAAGAAAAACCAAGTGGATATGATCCGCCAATCCACAGCGTTGAGCTGACGTAATCGCAATAGCAATATATGCGGCCAAAATTTCAGAGTTCTACATTAACAAATCATTATGGACAATTTCCGCTATCATATTCGATATCATTCGCGATTTTACTTTATTAAGAGAATGACAGATCTATTCTAAACCATAATAAAGCAGTGGATTGTGAGTCAGTTAAAATAAATAGGTGAAGAAAGAAAATTGATCTGCCCGAGAATTATGGCCATACGAAGATTGATTCACGAAGATTGATGAATGGAGAACAGAGATAAAGTAGAATTAGTGGGGGTGGAGCACTGATTCATGCCACGTCACGTTAACCATGGCTGTTCGAATGGCTGGCTTTCTACGCGAAAACCAGACCATGTAACTGGTGAGAGATTTGGATCAGGACGTGGCATAATTTGTGTTTACTGGGAATAAGAATTACATATCCAGTGTTACTTTTAGAGTAATTTTGTACGGAGTATAAGCAATCCAAAGTCTCGCTAGTTGGCTCTAGGTTTTAAAGTCACATAACAACGTCGATAGAAACGAAACGTGTAGGCGCACTATCAAAATTTAACAATAAAAAATACTAATAATAGACCCACCATAAATTAAGTTAAGCTATGATTTTCATACTAGTGCGATATCGAGGATGGCAGGCCGCTTTTATTACAAAGTTATATAACATTAAGAAATATTATCTCAATATATGCTTTATACATTAGCTTTAAAACTGTTGTTTAATTTCTCTGTTATCACTTTAACCAGGGTGATATAATATTTAAAGCTATAAAATCACTTTAAAGTAGAGAAATATAATATATGGAGATTTGATGAGATAAAGGGCATGCTATTAAGAAATATGCAGATTGGATGAGATAAAGGGCATGCTGGAGTAGTGGAGGAATTGGATTGAATTCTCAAGAGAATCTCATGATGTTCACATTTAAGGAACAATAATGGTGAAAATGTCACGAATCAGTAACAATGGCCGCTTCACAAGTTTCCTGAGGCCAACTGGTGTTATGTCATCTTCTGAATGATTGAGTTTAAAAGTACTTAAAAAATTAGAGATGAGTGGATAAGAGAATTTCATATAGTCTTTTCTACTTCAAGCTTTGCTAACACAGGCACGATCGCTTATTAAAAATTATGATGTCCATTTCCGGCAATTTCGTCTGGTCATGTAATCAAAATAGAGGCACACTTATGTTGGTGAATTATACATACGATGCATATAGGTTGGGTAGGAGTATAATAAAATGGGAGGAGGGTAAAGTGTGGTGGAAGGAAATTGAGAGTAGCTATATTTATGTATGTGAAAAGTAAAGTAGATTAATTTGAAGTATTTACTTGTGAGTCAAATTAGTAACGATTACTCCTAAAGGCTTCTATTAAAAATTATGATATCCATTTCAGGGAATTTCGTCACCTAGTGTCATTAAAACAGAGGCACATTTCTGTTGGTGAATTTTGCTTACAGTTTATATACACATTAAGATATACATACAATCCATATAGGTTGGGTATGAGTACAATAAAATGGAAGAAGGGAAAAAGTATGGTTTAAGGAAATTGAGAGGTAGTTACATTTATGATTAATTTGAAGGATCTACTAGTGACTCAAATTACTAAGGTCTAATTCTAAGGGTTTTTATAGTGTTTTATTAATTCATAAGATATATTAAAAAATAGTCTATTAAGTGGCTTAATTAGTATAATTGTGGTATTATAAAGTATGTCATAAATTATGGTATACAATTTTCAAATTTTTATAGGTCAAAGTTAAAAAAATAATAATAGTATATATGGAAAAATAGATTTTTTAATATTAATAAAGATATTAATTTAATTATATAGTAATATTAGGAATAGTAATATAACTATTAATAAAGTTAAAATTAATTGTTTTTGTGTTTATGACTTAAAAAAAAAAAAAAAAAAAACAAGAAATATGCATGCTACCATCACTCTACCAGTACATATTTTGTCACCTACAAAAACATGGAGCATAAATAGAGATATACATTCTAATATCTCTATAAAAGTGCATATATTGTCACTTTGCATCCACAAAAACATGGAGAATAAAAATTAAGTCATTTTTAAGGCCATACATCACCACACACTAGAAAACAAAAAATATCTTATACAAATTTTAAATATGTATCGAACATGTGGATGGGTGCAAACTAATGATTGCCTCTTATGATGAGTTAGTGGAAATGTAAACGTGAAAAGAAACAATAATTTAACTTGGAGGGATTATTAAAGATACTTATACAATGAATATGAAGACAGTGTAAAAAAGATGAAATCTAGAAAATTCAAATGAGTTGGATTTTTTTATATATAAATGTTATTTATAGAAAATGTGTTTAATTATATATAAATTAATGGAAAACATATTAATGGAAATAGTGATGGTAAGACAATGCTTAAAGTGATATATTACATCTCAAACCAATATCATCTTACATTTATAGGAACCCAATGTAATTCAACAACTTGAACATACTATAATAGTGCTTAAAGTGAGAGATTGTCCCTCACTCTCACATTCATCAAACCAACGTTGGCTTACATTTATAGGAATACAATACAATTCAACAACTTGAATGGGGTATTAAAAAATAGCATATGAAGAACTAATTAAGATTTATGAACTGAATGAGAGATGAACAAAACATAACAAAGTATAATAATTACAATTTCTTTCATTTCTCCATCATTTTTATGAAACTTCCCCTTAATGGAGAAATGTGTTCTCCATATTTCATTTTCATTACAACAAATTAGATCAATCTCCTTTAGCTACTTTGTTTCCATCACCAAGTCTTGTTGGTTCTCAATTTTCTTTGATCTAGCATTATAAATAGCTTGATGGCTTATTTGATTGACTTTTGATTACCACATTTGATAACCATTCACTATTTTTGTTATTCTCTCACATTTAACACTACTTAACCATCTAGCTCTATTGTTCCATCATCACCATATAGTTTGGGATTATGTTATAAGGGAATTGTCACTCCCTTAAATTGATTCATATTAAACCTTTTAAGTAGCTCCCTTATATATTTTATTTCTATTACCAATGTCTCCCTAGCTTCTCTCCATATTTCAAGACCTTAACAATAATGCAATTCACCATGGTTTTTCATCTCAAAAGCTTATGATAGTTGACATTTAATTTCTTCAATAAAACTAGATGCACGACTTGTTATAATAATATTATTAACATACAAGGAAATCAACACATCTCTCTTCTGATCTGAATGAATATACACTTTAGGGTTAGTCTTATTTTTCATAAATCCTTTTTGGAGAAGGAAAGAATCAATCTTCACATAGCAAGCTCTTATCTCATTTTTCAGTCCATATAAGGATTTCTATATTTTACAAACAAAATGTTCTTGAACCTTCTCTATAGATCCTTTCAGGTGAACAATATACACTCCTTCCTTTAATTTCCCTCTTAACAATGCATACTTGAATTCTAATTGGTGTAGCTTTCAATAATGTTTTGTAGCTAATGTACTCATCAAAATAGTTGTACATAACATAGATATAGGTGCATAAGTGTCTTCATAATCAATTTCTTCTTTCTTTGAATAACCTTTTGCAATTAATCTAGCTTTGTATTTATCTATACCATTGTTAACATTAAATTTGGGGTTGAATAAATATTTGCATCCTATGAGAGATTTATTTTTAGGAAATTCGATTAATTATTGTGTATTATTTTTCATTATGGAATCATTCTTTTCCTTCATTGCATCTCTCCATTCCTTATGTTCTTTACCTTGTTCAAAGTTCAAAGTTTGTATGACATTCATTACTTCAGTCATCAAAGCATAATCATTATATCTTACAATTATTTTAGTTTATCATAAGGACCTCCTTGGAATTAACATGTTGCCACCTCTTCCTTTCTTTACGACGGATATTTTCTTGCTCTTGTTGTGCTATGGTTGCTTTAGGTTTCCATGTTGATACATTATTCCTCATGTTTATGTTCCTATTGATCATCTTCTTCTTCTGTAATACTTTCATCGTGATCATAAGGAATATGCCATGCATCATAGCTATCCACCTTATGGAAATAATAGATCTCATGAAATAACATATCCCTACTTTCCAAAAACTTATATGTATGGCTAAAAAAAATTATATTCTTAGCTATCATAATTTTAACCAATAAAAATGCACTTGATTTCTTTTGCATCCATTTTTCTCACATCCTCTTTGGGAACATGATTAAATATTTACTTCCAAATATTCTTAACTAGCTTGGTATTGGTTTGTGTCCATAAAGAGTTTAAAAGGGAATTTTACGGTCTAAACTTTTAGCTGAATTCATTTGTTTCAAATGAAGAGAAATATTGATATCTTTAGCGCAAAAATCATTTGTAGGATTTTTACCTTTTATCACACTCCATGCACATTCCTCTAATGTTTTGTTCCTTCTTTTAGTTCATTTCGTTGTGGTGTATGTGAAACTATATAATGTTGCACAATTCCATGGGCCTTGCAATACTTGGTGAATGCACGTGATGTATATTCTTCATCTTGATATGATTGAAGGATCTTGATGTATTTACCTATTTGCCTATTAACAATATTTTTAAATGATTGAACATATTAAAATACATTACTTTTACTTCACATAAAATAAACCCATGTATATTTTACACAATCATCAATAAATGTCAAGAGATTGTATGCTCCATAGAGTGATCTTGTTTGCATAGGACCAAACTGATCTAGATATACAAATTGAAGAATATATATTCTTATACTATCTATATGTTAAGGGAATTACTACTTATGTAGCTTACCTAATACACACCACTAACATGAAACATATTCCTTCTTAAGAAATGGAATTCCCTCCACCATTCCTTGTTTTTGATGTAGTAACAAATTATGATACTTAAGGTGACCATACATTTGGTGCTATAGAAGCTTTGTTTCCATGGTTGTAGATGTCGATGCTTGATATATATTTCTTGTCACATCAAGCTTATGTAAGCCTATAACTTTGACTCTTGTTACAATAACCTTGTAATGATGCTACATATCTTTCACCACACAATGTGACTTTACAAAATCTACTTTCAAATGCTAATATGTTATGGTAGAAATTGAGATCATGCTATGAATTATACCATGAACATATCTCACATTTTGAATTTGTTTAACACAATCATTTCGTAATGTCACAAATACATCGCCATAATCCTCTATTTTGATGCGAGTATTCACCCCCAAGATATATATTAGCACCATCACTTGTTTCATGACAACTTTCAAACCATTTGTTATTCTAAGACATATGAATTGAGACGTCGACTAATAAACCATGAATTTGAGTTATCTATTTTCGTAGATAGGGAAACATCTGAAATAATTTGAGATTGTTGAATTCATCATTTGTTTTTCCTCCTCTATTGAAAAATGGCATGTATTCTTTTTTTTGTATGTTAGTTCTCATGGTACCTCCTTTTATGTTTTTTTAGAATACTTTCCAAATCTTCAGAGTAAGAACACATATCATTCCTTTTAGTATTTGCATCGAAGATTGATGGTGCCATACCTTGATATGGTTTTTCATATCTTGGTTATACATGTTATGGCTTTCCTCTAGGCTGGTTGTTTTCCTTTCAACATCAACACCACATCTAATTTCTAAGACCTGCAATTAAGACATTTCCTTTGTTCATCCTCTTATATAAGAATTCCTATGATTTCATCAAGCATAGGAGTTATTTCTTTTGTTGCAAGACTTATAATAGACATATGATATTATTTTGACATACCATTCAACATTACAATTACAAGATATATTCTTGGTATACTACCACTACTACATAGTTTTTCTTTCAAATGTTCAATTCTAGAAATAAAATTATTGACATTCTCATTCTAATCCATTTCATTAAAATAAATTTACTCTTTACGAACAAAATTTGGTTTTCATTATCTACTCCATATAAATTTTTAAGTGTATCCCATGTCTCCTTTGATGCCTTTTAGCATTTGGTATGTGGAATAATACTACACTTCACAACGATTCTAAGAAGCACTTTTTCTTTTGTGTCACGATGATCCTAATAGTGAACTAAATTTGCAAGGGATATGGGTTGTTCTTCCTATCCAAATATTATGGGTCAGACATTTTCCATTCAAGTACTATTTGACATTTGAATGTCCAATTCACATAATTTAATCCATATAACTTGTTTTCTTTTAAATAAGATTCTTGGAGACAATTAACAATTTTGAAAAGAAAAACAAACTAAATTCAAAAGCTACAACTCCTAAGATAACACAACAAATCATAAGGAGAATAATGAAATCACTGAGGATTACACTAATTCTAGAAAATATGTTATACAAATGCATAATTGAAAACAGTAATTCCATACCCATGTTGAAGAGAGGCAAATCCTTAAAAAAAAAAATTAAACTTAGTCCAATCTCAATACAAATCACAATCAACATCCATGAGAATATTTTGATTCTTAATATTTTCAAATAATAGTAATTGTATGTATTTTTTAGGCAATTACATAAAAGTAATTGCAAATAAGTTTTACACCATAATGGGTACATCATTTTAATGAGTAGCTATAATGTTGGGAACTATAATTGGCATAGCCAAATTGGCCACATTATCAAGAAATGTCAATTCCTTGATGGCACAAAGGTCCAAGTTGAACCCACTAAGTAACAATGTTTGCATTAGCACCCAAAGACAACACCAAGAATTATATCAAATAGAATGAAATAGCAACATTGGAATAAGGGCAAAGCTAGATGTCATTGCCTTGGTGTAGTAATGTCATGGAATCCTATAGAAACAACATCACAACATCTCGAACATAGGAATAACAACATCATATCCAATTGGGTCACCTTGTAAACATTGTTTTTCATCATTTTATTAGGTAAAACAAGAAAAACATCTACTCTCTCATCAAATCAATGAAAAACTACATATGTTAGAGTGACATAAGAAGGTGACATACCTTGGTCAAAATGATAAACATTTAGATAAAAGGTTTGACTATAGAGGAAAAATTATCAAAAGGTACAGAAAAGGTAGTAAAAATGATGTCGATTCTTGTGCCCAACACCTATTCTAACATGTGTTTATATCAAACATGATACTGGTCATTATATGAGTGATATAGCTCCCTAATAAAAGTTAACAAAAATTTATGCTATATTGGGTATCTTTTAAAAGCATCCAAGAAATGACATGGCGCATGGTGCTTAGTTCAAGTTCTCTACAATACTGTAACTATGGGTAACCAATGCATTTGGGTTATGTTCTTGCCTGAAGAACACCCTTTACATGGAATATCATCTTTTCTAATGGATTACCTATCCAGATAAGTACTTGGTCCAAGCTATGAACACTAGGTTCTGAGAAGAAGAACCATTGTTAAGGGCCTCGTTACTTTTAGCTCATGTAGATAATAAAAATGTCTCTTTTCACATGAAAATAATATTTTTTAATGATATTAAAAAATAATTATTAACTACCATGGAACCGTTTTTTGTTCTTTATAATGTTCACAAACAATTTATTATTGCTAGATGGGGAATGTATTTGTCAAAATAGTAGACTATTGGATAACTTTCTAGTAGGAAAAGTACTGATGAATTTCATTCATCCATTGGAACTTAAGAGAAATATTGTCCTCCTCTTGAAAAGAAACATACTCGTGTCCTTCCTCTTAGTGTTGCCCCAAAGTTTGTTTTTTTGGGCTTACTAATCCTTGTATACAATTTTTGAAGGATTTTAGTATTTTTCCTTCTTCTTTTCTATAGGTTATTCCACATTCTTCAATGATATATTCTATATGGAATTCGCCTCCAATATATGCATAGGGATAGTGACAATGTGAGTGGTAGGTCAAGCCTTGATGCCACAATCATTTGACTTAACTATGTAGCTAACTAACTCATAATTTCACTTGACAAAGAACTGATTAGTCAATTAGGAATGAAATCATACAAAATTCCCAATTGATAATGTACCAAATGATGATGGCGGGAGAGATGGTGGCATTATACTTTGTTTACTTCCATGCAATTGTCACATATTTATCTATATATGGTACCCATTAGCTAATAAACCAATTATCTAGAAATTATATAGATGAGCCTATGTATTCCTCATTATCAATGAATATGGTAATACATATAACTGGAAATATCATATCAAAGGGTGGATAAAATATATGACATATGTTCTACTCTCTTCATGAATAAGCAATTTGTAAATTAATTAAAAAAATGTATCCAAATAAAAAAAATCATGATATGATGCATTTCAAGTTCAATGTACCACTTGGTGGTATCACTGGTCCAAATATTCTATAAGAGATAGTCAAAAGCTATCATTTTTGAAATAATTGGCTTAGAAACATAACCAATAAGTGGTGATATGTTTCTTAAGTTTCTATCATCATTTTCCTTTAAATTTTGGTGTATGAGAGGATAATTTTATAGGAATAGTCAACAATCTCAAGTGATTGAAAATGGAGTTTTTCATCAAGTTTTCCAAAATTTGGTAGGTTATGTGATGCCTAAAATTGTAACTATGATTAGTTAGTAGATTTCGGGAAGGAGACAACATTTGAGATAGAGATTTTTCCCCCCATGTTTTTTGTCCCAAAGGTCAAGAAACTCCCAAGACGATTATTGCTTGCTAGACTGTGACAAACAAGATGAAAAGTATTTTCAAAAGGACTAGAGCCCCTAGAAATAAATGTACTGCCAATTGAATGACTACTAATAGGACCATGAGCGAACATAGGAGAATTTACCCGAAGGAAGAAAACACATCTTGAGGTGGGACCACATTCGAAGAAGAAACTAGTTCTTGGAGCATTGTCCCTAGTTACATGGGAACTCCTAGAAAGCTTAACATTCATAGGAAAATAAATGCTTCCTAATGGTTGACTAATCCATGGGATGTTAAATCCTCATGAAAATATTTCCCATAATACTAGTATAAATAGATGTCTACATCACTTGAAATTTCCATCCAAAAGGAAATCTATGATTTGACACAGTCACATTGGAGCTTGTAGATCCAGGGGAAACCAAACTAAATATATATTGTAAATTGAAACTTTGTTCTAAATTGAATAAAAATCTAATTGAGGGGAAACACATTGATATACTAGGGACACTAGAAGGAGTAATTCATATTACCTATGATATTATCCATAGTAACAATGCATATGTGATAGGTGTATGGTTGGAGGTCCCTATCAAACTAATAGAAGATAATGAACGAATCATTGAGGTACCTATAGTAACACAGGATGATGAAGTGGTAGTTTTTCACATGTTATAAGTGTCATTATTATTTATCATATGATGATGACTATTATGTAATGAAATATAATCACCAAGAACTTCACTCGTTATTACGAGAGTAGGGTCAAACAAAATCGTTCATGGAGGATTAAAATCATGTCACTAACTCTCATCTGCCACTTTGAGCAATAAATTTCCATCTCCTTGATAAGTTAGTATTGTCCTTCCGAACATTATCACTTCAATTTTTTCTACTATTGGATTAATTATTCAGGTGTATAATGGTGGGCCTCCCTCTTTAGAAGGAAAACTTTGCAATATGTGTGACCAATGAATATTTTATTTATCCATGGTGAAGTATGTTTTTTTTTACCGAAAAAAACTATTATAAACTACACTTGAAACAAAAATTACATGCCCAATCAATATATCTAGATATTAAAGGATAATTAGAGGATAAAGGGGCCTTGTAGAAATTAGTTTTAAATGATGAGGTCCTAATTGCAATCAATGAAGTCATGAGAAATAATTATGATAACCTTCCAATAATAGCCTTTATTCAAGAAAATCCCCAAAAAACTAACATGGAGGAACTACATAAGAAAATTGATATGGTGATGTAACATAAGTCTTAGGTACTACAACAACTTCCCATTCATAGTTAGCTAGACCAAGTTCCAAAAATAATTCCCACAAAGGATAACAAATCACAATAAAATAATCAACATAAAAATGATGGATTCTGACTGCGTGAATATGTATCAAAGCTTAACATGAAATTTCATTATGGGACTTTTCATTGAGAAATAAACCCCTAGGCGATCCCTATATGCATAGTATTGCACAAAATGCCATAAAAACAGTGGGGATATCACTCCAAGTTCCTCCAATTTGATCTCATTCCTGAACCCTATGTTAGATAACCATTCTGACAAATGTTCTATGAAATTAGTGTATTTTTACACTCTTCTCTAATTTCTATTTTATGTGTCATTACATTAGCAATTATATTCTCTACTTCTCATCTAAGGTGCTAGATCCTAACTCATGTTAGTTTTATATAAGCTCAGGAAGGCCTAATTATTTTAAATTATATGCTTTCTCTTAGAGATGTTGTTACTCAAGGGATGAAAAATGAAATTTGATGATGTGTAGCAGACTATTCACAATCCAACATGTATGTAAGGAAATGGAATGAAAATTGACTTACCATTCGAGGAGATCTATCTAAAGAAGGGGGAGGTGTATTTTTCATTTTTTAAGAATATGATAAGCCTCACACATTCTCATGATGAAGTTTGAAAATAAAAGTAACCAAATAATCCTAATACAAGAAATTATGTTTAACCACTCGAAATGAGACCTTTAAAAAAAAAAAAAAACTCAAATGCTCGAAACTACTTATTGAAAACGATGTTAATGTCATCTAGTTTAACAATGAAAGCAAAGACATACAAATCCAATAAGGAGAATTTTTATGTTTGTAGGAAAATGGTTGCATTTTCAACACACATATCCAATGTATCTATAAATAAGAACACCCAAACCTTCACAAGAATTCAACCAACAAAACATACTTCACAAACTTCAACTTATGAAAATGAAATCAATTTATTCATTCATCAAAATCAAACAATAAAATCTTAAAACCCTTCCCAAGTCACTAATAATTATAAAACACATTTAAGTAGCCAAATAGGTAATGCATACCTAACATAAACCCAAAATAGAATAAAATGATATTATGTAGTGGTGATGGTGTTGGATCCACCAACATTCATGGGATCTCCCCGATATGAGGTCCCAATTAGACCTCACACCATTTGGTGTAGGAGTCCCATCTGGTATGATGGCCCAGGTTCCATTGTTATCACCAAAAATTGATCATCTAGCCATCATTTACTAGATGGATCGAAGTAGACCATGTAGGGCCAATTGTACCATAGTAAAATTGCTTTCCCTGTGACAAATTACTTAATAAACCACATATGTTAAGTCATTTATAATTAAACCCATGAAGAATAAGTAAATAAATCACTATTTATTTAATTAACTTCTAGGATTAATTAATTAAACCATTATTTAACTAATATTCCTTGTCATATTTGACCAAGCTATGAGAAATAAATAGATAAATAATTAATTATCTTACTTTTCTCTAGGAATAATTAGCTAATCATTAATTAGTTATTATTCCTTGTTAAATTTGACCAAAAACCCTAGGAATACTTAATTAAATCATTATTTGTTTATTATTCCTTAATCATATTTGTTGAGATGATAAGTAATTCATTTATTATTTCCAAATAAAAGTTTAAATATTTTTTCCCTCCTACAAAATATAATAAAATACTCCAAATGCTTAATTCTAGAATTTGGCTAATAACATTTTATTATTTCCCATTATTCAAGAATAACCTGATATTTTGTTATAAATAGAAGGGTTTTACATTCATTCTTCACTTTCGATTATTTTTATTGTTGCACTCACTATTGCAGCTCTGATTATTAGCACTCTCGCACACCATCTTCTTTTTATTTGAGTTCTCATTGAGCTCAAACATTTTGTTTGCTTGGTTTTACACTTTAGAGAGGAGAGAGACTCTACAAAAACTGAAGACATTGAGGATAGCCAAGAACCCATACCATAGAGTGGGACTGGTAACGTTATGTTTTCCCTTCACATGTGTTGTCTAATAGAATATATTCTTTGTATATCTAGTTTGCATTGGATTATTGGAGTTATTTGCATTTATTTTACTATTATATCTAGTTGTTTAACTATGTATGCGGCATGGAGAAAGGCTTTGGAAGGTTTCTTCCTACCATTTGTTGCAGATCTACACTGTTAAATAGCCATTTTCATTGTTAGTGATTTTTTCATGCACATCATAAAGTAGTTTCCTTTCGTACACATTCAAGAAGAATACTTATTAACAAACTGGTGACACCATTGCATTTTTAAATTTGATTCAAAAACCTAGGTGACCTTCAGTTTTCAGCTTAGGGTGTTTCTTTTTTCATTCTTTTAATGTTGTCTAATAACATTTTAACCCTATATCAGTCAAATTTCAAACTTCCATAAGTTTTCTCGCCATTTTCGCAACTCACAAGAACCAACCGTGATAGAGACAACAAAGTTTCCCAAGACTTGTTGCCTGAGAACTGAGGAGAAGAAATCACACTTTTCTATGCCGAAAGTGATATTTGGAGGTCTAGAGTGCAATTTTTGGCCCAAAAGGTGTGATAACCCCATAAACAGGTCAATACTTGCGATTTTAGGGTTTCTGGGATTTTTTCCTCATCTCTTTCAGGGTTTTTCCAAGAGCTGTCTATTAGGATAGTTGACCACTATCCTCGATCTACTCTATCTCACTTGTTGAAGTGGAATCTAGCCCCTTAGGGATTCTAATACACTTCCACCTTTATAGGAGGTGTTTAGCAAAGTAAGAAATCTAAGTTTTTGCAGATCTTTTGGCCATATTTTCCAGATCGGTAACCTCCTTTTTCAGAGCTTAATAGATAGGTTGTTTCCATCCAAAATTTCATATTAAGCCTTGTTTGGTAATTTGACTTAGGGTGCCACTATTTTCCCTCAGTTTCACACCCATCTCCCTATCTTTTTGCATTCATTTTCCTCCCTGATTTTTTTTTCTTGTTTCACCACTTTCTAGAAGCATAGTGTCATTTGATCCCAGTCACACCAACACCTAGATCTCTTAGACATTTTTGTGTGATTTCATTTGAATTCACCACCAACTAGCATAGTGTTTGAAAACCGAGTTTCGGTGGGGTTTAGAGAGTTGATTTCTTGTCGATTTTCTATTTTTAAGTTCAGTTTATCTCAAAAATCTTTTTATCTTTTCAAACATGATCTGAGCTTAGTTAATAAACACACTTACACACACAAGCACACCTTAAGTGAAGGGTGGTTGGTTTACACGCCAAGCCAAGGTTTAACTTAATTAATTTTATTCCCCACATAGAGACAACAACATCTTTTTTATCTCCCTTGACCATTTCTATGTCCCTTGTGTCTTATAGCCATTGCACCACCAAGGCGATTGTCATGGAGACTCTTAAAACTTCATCCCCAGTTTCCACTTGGGCATATTATTCCTCCCCGTAGGCTTTGAGTTCATAGTCCCTCGAGTCCCCATATCAACTCCTCTTCTGGTTGATCTGATTTCTCCTATGAGTCCGAACCTCCTTCATTGCATACCGTCATCATGTTAGGACCCACTGCAAGTGCATGAAACCAACCTGGTGTTGGCTCTGATTCTACCTTGGTAGTCACATCTAGTGGAACATTCTCAGGAACTGTTCTGGTAGCTCCTGTGCTACCTTCCATGGCTAGGTTAAGCCTCCCAGAATTTGGCCAGTTAATTAATGACCTTATAGACCACAATACTGGTTGGAGAGCTATCTCGACTAAGCTCCCCTTTGACATTCCCAAGTTTGACGGTAATTCTAGAGACCACCTCACCAATCACATATGCTCCTTCTATATGTGGTGTTCATCCAATTCCATCACCAATGATTCCATTCATCCTCGTTTTTTCCAATGCACACTCACTAGAGATGCTGCAAAGTGGTATGGTGATCAACCCACTACCTATCATTCCACTTTTGTGATGCTTGCTAAAGCATTCCTTTTATATTTTCAGTTATCTCTCCGATACAACACTAGTACGAAGCTCTTGACAGCACTCCGTCAGTCCTCTGCTATCGATATTTTCAATCATTTCCAAGAATGGAATAGAAGGCGAATGATGTGTCATGCTCCACCCTTCGAAGACCATGTCTACCTCGATTAGTTTCTTAGGAATATTTTAGTGCCTATTTCCAAAGATGTCGCATCTCACTTTCCTCAAATAAAGGAAGAGGCTCTCCAGAGAACTCTACGATATGACTTGATTTATGCTCAATTTGGTTATTTATATACCATTATACCAGACCAATCCTACCTTGGTGGTGCCAATGCACCATGGGCATCTCACACTGACAATGGTATCATTGGAGCTATCTCACATCCTTCACCATATACTCGACAGAGTTATGGCTATCCCCAAGGGGGCACCAGTTCCTCCAACACTTATGCTCCTTCTGCCAAGAATGTGTATTTAGGAAAATGCACCTCTTATGCATTTACCCAACTAGATCAATAGATGTCATGGCTAGCTAGTGCTCAACCTATCTACTAGACCATTGTGCCTTCACAATCTTACACCTATGCACGCTCGAGCACTCCAGCCTGTCAGGCATTAGTGCCATAGCCTCCCATGTATCCTTAGCCCCAACAGCCATCGCGCCCTCAGGGTCAACTATTTGCACAACAGAGTGCGACCAATCCACAAAATTCAAGGAAAAAAAATAAGGGAAAAGGTAACAAGCGTAACTAGTGTAACTAAGATAACTAACCTAATGAACCCTGGGGAACCAACCTAATGCCAACAACTCGCAACAGGGAAATCAACATAAGTAAAGCAAGGTTATTCGTATGAAAAAGCCTTGTGCATGTTGTGGTGAACATGGCCATTATAGTCATGAGTGTCCCTTATTACCCCAGATGCACCAAATGTGGGAATCCCAAGTAGCTTCTAGAGGTCAACCACCCATGGAGCAATTGCATCAAAATCTTGTGGCATATCTACCAGCCGTGCTAAAAAATCCTTTCCCTCAGCAAGGATTTGTTGGTGCTTAACCTCAACAAGGTCAAGTAACCCACCTTCCCCAACCTTCTGGTCTTAGTGACGACCAGATCTTCTTAATGAATTCTAATGATGTCAATCCCTCTAATATCAACTAGAAAACTTAGTTGTTTCAATATGACAAGCCATCGACTTCATTTGCCACTAATTCAAAATGAAAGCATCTACCAAGCCTCTTATGACACCAAAGGGTCCACTACAAATCCATCAACGTAAAGTTGAGTCAATTCCTAAGATCCCCAAGGGACCATTAATTTATAACACGACTTCTAACCTAGATGCCCATACATACAATATAGTAGACAACTTGGCACAATCACCTATTGCCATGTTGATGCTAGAGGTGCTCTAGTCATGGCCATCTCAAAAGAAGTCTCTATTAACTTCTTTGGGCATAGTAGATCCTTCAGACGAATATTTGATTGTCTTTGTTATTGATGCATCAGAAGATCTTCCATTACCTCCATTCGTTTCTTTACAGTTACTAGTTAGAGTTTGTAATGTCATAATTTATCAATGCATTGTTGATGAAGGTGGATCCACCTACGTGATGTCCACTGTCGTTTGGAAGCAACTCAAGTCACCTGAATTTTCCCCATCTAGCATCACTTTGTGTGCTTGGGATGGTCACTCCTCCGAGCCTCTCAGTATGTATTGCAATTCTCCAGTGGCTCTTGCAGGTAAGACTGTTCATGTAGACATCGAGGTTATTGATTTCCCTCTATATTACAACATTCTTTTGGTTCGTATTTACAATTATGCCATGTCAGTCGTCGTGTCTATCGTTTTATGCAAGATGTGTTTTCCCCATGAAGGGAAGATCGTTGCTATCGATCAGCTGAAATAATATGAGTCGTCATCCTTGACTTCCCTTGAATCCATTATCTCGTCGATGTCTGACAAGAAATCATGTACCCCTCTCACCGGTGTTTCAGCTAGAGTCTACAATGACTTCTCATTATTAGGTTATTTCCCTGGTGCTCACCCTCCTGTCACTAAGCCTAGAGCTTTGAGTGTTTGCATGTTACAAGAGTCATAGGCTACTCAAAAGGAGTCTGGTACAGCTTATTAATAGACTCCTTACATCATACATCACTGGCCCCAGTAGTGGGACATTAGAGCCACTCGTTACTCGTCAAAGAACTAAATGAAACTCTCTATGCTTTGCGAGAGGAGCCAATGTGGAAATTCCCTTTCTCATATAGTGATGGGGTATATATAATCAAGGGGTGATGCTTGACCCTTGTGACTCTTTGACTACCCTCATGACTATTCAAATTCCTATGACTTTTCAACCACATGACTCTTCATATTCATATGTGTCCACTGGACTTTCAATTTACATTACATTCATTTTACAGTAGACATCACTCATAATAGTGATGTGGCCTTTGACAACTCATGACATGACTAGACATGACACTATTGGCATGGACTACCTTGTTGAGATGGTAATGTCAAGCCATTGTTGCTGTTGAGTGATAGATTTGTTCTTGTATGTGCTTTCTCTTCTCCTCCGCATATCTTAATGATGTGAGGTCTTCAATTATCTTTGGTATTGGGAGGTGGTTGCATGCATGCGTTTTCTTTTCTTATTCTTGATAAGCTTCTTTGTTGATCCTATTGTAAGTGATTCTTCTACCATGTTCGTTCCCTCTTCTCCTTCTTCATCGTCTCACCATGATCTAAAAGTGTACCTGCTCTTGTGATTCGCTCATGATGGGATGACATCAATTCAAAAAATTGCTTCTCTAAGAAGATGCATTATCATCCATGGACTGAGCTTAGGACAAGTCACGGGCTTGGAGATAAGGTTCAATGACTACACATTGTGCAGTTCCTATTGGCAGTGAGAAAGCTTAATCTATGAGACTACACAAAACACGACTTAGGTTTGACTGAGTAACCTTTGAGCATAGTCCTCACTGAGGATAAAAATTTCACAGTGGCCACTAGGAGACATGATTTCACAAATTAAGTCAATAGTGGCTAGTGCATGGTGAGACCAAGGAAGGTCAGTTCTGCATAGTTTTTAGAGGCAAGGAGGATTGGGAAACAGAGAGGTCTAGAAGCCAAAACTACATAGTTCTAGAGGAAAATAAGCATTACGTGAGAGAGGAAACTAGGGGACACCTTTGTGTAGTTCTAGAGGCCAAGGGAGCCTTTGCTCTCCACATAGTGTGAGATTCCAAAAGGAAAGGGAGAAGCTTGAGGAGTGAAAGTGAAAAATGTGCAGTCCAAGCTGGACTGGAAGGTATTGCTGCACAATTCTGGGATTCAAGGAAGATGGCTAAACTCTGGAATTGAGAAGTATAACTACCCTAGAGGACAGCGACTACACATTACACAGTTTCATTCGGTAAGGCCACATCATTGAGGGCTGAGATTGTGCAACGCGTAGCTCAGTCGAGGCTTGGTGAAGTTGAAAGGGAGAAGGACACTTAGAGGAAACACATGGAATAAATTTTAGTGCTTCCAACCAATGCCTATCATTGAGGACACAATGATATGAAAATGATAAGAGGTCCTTCATCCTACAATAAGAGGTGTATTTCAAAAGATGTATTTTTTTTTCCACACCTACCCTCCAAAGGGTTATGCATCAAATGGAGTCTTCATGTGGTCTCGATCTTCTATCATACCTCGGGTTCCTTGCTATTATTATATGATAACTATGTTTTTTGCTCAACTCCTTAAGTGTAATCTAGCATGTCCTCCTTCTTCATCACCTTGTCATAACCTGGTAGAAATCCTATATCTATGGTCCACTCGTGATAAGACGACATCGATCTGGTAAAGCCCTAGTCTAAGATGTTGCACTTGGATTCATAAAATTCTCTAGGACTGAGTGACACGCTAGGCAAAGAGGACTAGTGGCTGCACAATTGCACATTTCGAGCAACCAGGGGTCAACCTTGATCATTAAGATTGTGTATTGCGCAGCTCAGGTTGGATTGATGGGAATTTCTACACAATCCTCAGTAAGGGAAGGAATTGTTCAGTGGCCATTAAGAGAAAAAATTGTAAAGTATCAACAGGAAGTGGATGTTGTGGGATAAGGCCCTGTAAGGACACATCTATCCAGTTTCAGAATACAAGGTGGAATGGGCAGCTCAGAGGCTTGAGGGAAAAAACTTCGCAGTTTTCAGAAACTATGGATTCTGACTGAGGGAAGGACATTAGAGGAAGCATCTACACAGTTTTAGATGCCAAGGGAGGCTAGACTTCATGTTCATTGCATAGCTCCAGAAAGAAAGGAAAAAGTTTGAGTGTTTCAAATGCGAAGTGCATAGTTCAGGAAAGTTAGATAAGGCTAGGTTGCCAGAATACTCTAGAATTTGACTAAGTGTGGGATCATTGGAGCCAATGTGAACAATGATATGACTTGACTATGATCACACACATTAACACTTAGTGAAACAACATAGACCATCCATAACATATTAAAACATTCTTCACTTAGTGCAACAACCTTTGTGGCATGTTACCACAAGTGTGACTCTAATGATAGACTTCGTGAGGATAATGGCGAAACTTGTGTAATAGCAAGTGAAGATTTGGAAATGAGTGCAAAACATGTCTATGTGATGGGAATCAACCCATTTTCACAAATATTTCCCCTTGAAGAAAAATAAAGTTCTCTTTGCATGACACGTGATAATCCCCATGCTAGAAGATGACACATGTTATACAAAGATGAAAGCGCGAACGACTCCTAAGATGAGCTTACTGATAATTGACTAAGGAATGACCAATCAAAGGATCCACAATAGGCTCCAAAATTCAAGTGTAGGCCAAAATTTTGGAGGGTGTTTCATCCGCTACAACATGTAGCTAAAAATAAAGAGATTTAACCCTAAAGAACATATTGAACAAATAAAATAGAAAACATAGACAAAAGTTAAAGAATAACTTGGAAATTCACACCTATAGCATCCCCGCTCTCACTCTCTAAGAATAGTGATTATTGCTTCTTTTACATTCATAAGAAGTTATGATTAAAATATCTAGTTCTATAAGTAGTAATGATGGGAAAATTCATGATTTTCTCTTAGATATTATAGGTAAAAGAGTATATTAACTCTCACTTTTTTATTAGAAGACAACAAACCATGAATAATAATTAGAAAGGAAAGAGAACCAAATAATTGAGAAAATATGGTAGTGAATCTTATAGGCCTCTATGGAGTGGAATCACCACTTCTATTATGAGGAAAATCCCAAAGTGGTTGTGCAAATGTTTCTTTTGGTTTTCTCTTCATTAGTATGAAATAATGGAAAGACCTTTCTTACTCTTCCTCCAATATCTAATATCTCAAGCTCTTTCTCATATAGCAAAAAAGAGAATGGAAATAAATGGCTAGCTTCATACCTAAATACCATAAGCGATATTGATTGATGTCATTATAGAAGATCTTGCTCGAACTCATGAAGCTCTTACTTCCAGCTCAAGCAAATATGTCTTGCACACACAAGACAACAAAGATGCCATATGTGCCTTTCTTCACAAATATTTGGTTAGAGATATGTTGGTTTGCAACATTGTTATCTTCAACTATCCTTTTCCCTATAATATTCCCTTATCTATTATATGTATATTTTGTCTCAGAAAACCGTGATTTTGACCCCAAACACCCATAACACTGTGATGAGGTAATATTTTCTTGATTCAATGAAATCCTACATTTTTAATCATATTTAGGACGGTTTTTAAGATTATATTACTAATGACATAAACAAATCTCACTTCTCTCACTATCAAGAGTATTTAGATGCCAAGAGAACCACGAGATAATTGTTTACATTATTTGTCGTTATCGATGCAAGAATTCCACTCATGGATTTTGGAGGAACAAATTTTAGCACAATATATTTCAACTTTATAGTCACATAGATGTTTATTTTTGCTGTAGAAACGGAGGTATTTTCCCATGCCAAGAGTTCTCTTAAGTTGATCTCGAAAATTTATGGAAATTAAAATAAAATAAATTTTATTTCTGGGTCTCATGTAGGCTCAAAAGGGACAAGTTGGCCCCAACATTAAAGAGTGTGTCCATTGGGATAAATGTAGCCATTCCACTATGGTGTATATACACATAATGTGATACTTCATTTTGATCAATCACGCACAATCATTTCTCTTCTATAACAGACACTCCTAGGAGTTAAATGTTTTCATGAAATGGCTAATGTTTGGACTTGGTTTTTGGCACAAATTTCTAGTTTTTTCTTTTTTTTCTAAACCTAATTGAAGAAGGATTTCTCCAAGAAAAATATTTGTCAGGTTTTCTCCCTAGTTTGGGTTTTCCATCAGAATTTTTTTGTCTCTATTGTGTATGGCTTCCACTTTATAATGTTATTTATTTATGTTTATAATTATTGAATAATATCAGTAGCATCAGAGTTTAAATTAAAGATCATTAGAAGTAATTATTAGACAAAAAAATTTATTTCTACTAGGTTTATTGTATAAAAATCAATAAGGTATCAGATCCTTGTTGAGATTTCAAGAAGAGCCTAAGAAGACCTAACTAAGTGTATTTTTTTGTAAAAAATAAGTCAAGCACCTGGGTAGTGATATGACCATATATTCCATTGGAATACAAACATCATAAGCATAAAGTGATAGAGCACAGAAACAGGTAATAAAATACTTGAAAGATGGACGATGCAAAATATTCGTTAAATACAAATTTAGGATGACCTGAATTCCATACTGCTCAGAGAGGTTGAAAGAAGTGTCAAACATAAAAGACATCGTAACATAAGTTTTAGTATTCATAGAATACCTTAGCAAATAGAAAACAAAAGAGAGAGATTGGATGGAATTTAGAATAGGAGAAATGAAATATACACATCTCAAAAGACCATACATAGGTAGTGGTTGAATTTATTCTTATCATCTCCAACAACAATTTTATAAATTTGGTTAAAGACTCTATTTTCCTTCAAAACTCTTGTAGATACTTGATTATGATTGATAAGATATTAATAAATAATGCTTTCAACATTGTTGCGCTTGGATCTAACTTCCCTGAAAACACTTTGATTTTGGAATTCATTACAAAAAAAAACTGCTTCAACTGTGGCTTCATTTGGAACCTCTACATCATTCACATTTCTTCAGTACCTGATCTAACTATAGTAGTACAAGTCTTTATCTACATATGGGTACAACTCGTCAAAGTTTCCTTCCATCCTCTTTACAACTCGTAATGGTTGAAGCCTGGAGTCCGTTGGAAATGACATTTCTTTTGGCATTCCATTAGACTTGCCATTATTTAGTCCGCACTTATTTGGGTTTCATACGAATGCATGCATTATTACTTCAAGAGGTGTTTATGAATTCCTTGAATCCCCTGGTTTCTTTATGCCTATCTTTATATTTTTGGCTCTCTTCCCGTCACTCGAGTCATTAGATTTTGCTTTCCACTGAGGAATGAAGAGAATTTCTAGTTTTGATAAGTATGCTTATCATTATCTATAGATCCAAACCATAACTAGTGTCTAGTTTGATGTTGTTCACACAACATTTGAGCCTGTAATAATGGTCCTATTTCAAAAACCATGAATAAAATTGCGATATAGAGAATTAACAAAGAAGCATTTAAATACACATAAGGAAAGAATGTAGATGTCACATTTGGTCATAATTTTTATTTTATTTTATTTAACTAGTATAACACATGGCCTATATTTGAAAATGTCAGGGAAACTTGAGTTTGACATTGTCAAACAACATACATTTGTTGGGAGAGTATCACGAAGACTGTTATAAGTGATTAAACCCTGTCCTCCAGAGGAAATACAGCTTAAATACTATTACTAAATAAGAATTTGAAGCATTACAACCAATAAAGAGAAACAAAACTATAATATTTCTAATTAGCTATCGCTAATTGGAATATTTGATTTTGTTCAATTTTTTCCTTCTATAGTTATTTGTAAATAAAAAGTGAGGAAGGGGCACATAACTCACTTTAGAATAAAAAGTCACTTCCTAGGTAGCACAATGTTGTGACTTAAAGGGGAGCCAAGGGGGCCAAAGGGGGACACAGAAATGGAGCCCACACAGACACATGGAGAGACTGCACACGAGGGAAGAACACATGGAAAGAGGAGAAGCACGCAGGAGGAGGTGAGCCTAGGGATTGTGAGAGGTAGAGGCTATAAAATAGAGAGGAGCCCCCTCATTTTGGATCATTCGGGTTATGTGCATTTTGAGCTACTTGTTTCGAATTATGAGCATGTTGGTTGTTTAGCTAGTCTACATCATTGTTTAATGCATTAAGTGTCTCCGTTCGGAGATCGCGCCCTTAGCCCCGGGGGACTTCGAGTGCCTGCTTGAGCAAGGTATTTCCTTTGCCATTTCAGCAGTAGTTTTATTAGCTTTCCAGCAGAAGTTTCATTAGCTTTCCAGCAGCAGTTTCATCAGCGTTTTGGAGGACTGTGCAGCACCAAGAGAGGGACACACTTCTAGTAGCAGCAGTAGCACAGCAGCAGCATCCACGCAGAGAGGCCATTCTTTGTTATTCTGAGACAATTTCTTCACTTGCCGTGTGCAAGTTGAGGTGCCATCTTTCTAATCACCTCTGTACTCATTCCTTTACTCAGTATAATAAAATGGCTTAGCATTTCTCACTACATTTCTTGTGTACCTGTTTATATTTCATATGTACATTATTGTTGCTGCACTACTATTATATCTCTGTGATTTTCTCAGCTACGATACCACTTGTGCATTTTTCTGGTTATGATTTTGCTGGGGTTTAAAGAATATTCCAGGTTAGGGATATTACAGTGGTATCATAGCATAGATATGGTTCAGCCTGTGGAGCTAGCAATCTATGACACCGAGGGAAAAATCCTACATCTATTATAGAGGTCGGAGATACAAGGACATTGGGTGTAGGTTGGAGAACACTTACAGAGAGGGAGACTATGTTCCGGTGGTAGACGCAGAACAAGAGGAGCCTGTGGTGGATGCAGGACAAAGGGAGCTTGTGGTGGATGCAGAGCAGGAGGATCCGATGGCAGATGATGATGGGAAGAGATTTATGGATATGCTCCTCAAATCAGTGCAGGATCTGTCGAGGCAGATTGAGGTGATAGGGCAGAGATTCATGGCAGTAGAGGCAAGACAACGTGAGAGCCCACGAGTTTTTTATATTGGTGAGGGATCAGGTGCATCCCATCATTTGCTAGAGCAGCGTGATACTACGCAGTAGGTGGCCTCACATGCCCTTACACGCTCTACCATACCCACTTTCTTAGGAGAAGATACGGGGGCTGGAGCCCAGTAGGAGGCAGAGCCTGGACATATGGGCGATTATTTTACAAAGTACCAGGCCTATGGGCAGGAGTTCAGGGAAGCCCTCTCATTCAGAGATTTTGTTCATCTCCAGTGGGATAATAGACCCCATGACCATCATAGAGGGTACCGGCATTACCATGATGGTGACACCCACCTTGCAGTGAGTAGATTCCACTTGCCCACGTTTGATGGTTCATCAAATAGTTTGGCAAAGTCTTGGGTAGAGAAGCTGGACGTTTATTTCCAGCTTAACTAGATGTCAGAGACAAAGGCCATCAAGGTGGCAACATTGCATTTGCATGGTGAGGCCCAGGATTGGTGGTTTCATGGGATGGTTACACTAGGGCACTCCACAGTGATGACATATGTTGAGTTTACTAGGAGACTGATGGAGCTATTTGATTGGAGGGATCCAGATGTTGTAGATCTAACCCAAAAATATGTGATAACAGAAATAACCCAATAAATAATAAGATCAAAATAGATAGAAATTCTTCTTTATTATCAAATCCTTAAGGTAGGGAAACACCATACATTCACTCCTTAAGGAAGGAGAATACTCCACAAGCCATATGCTTGTTCATACAAGACTATTTCTCTTCATGTCCCTCCATGTGGAGTCTCTAGCCTCTATATAGGCCTCATACATACAATACCATGCATCATTACCATGGTTTCCTCATACCATCAACTAATACCATGGGCCCCTTACATTATTATTAACTACTTGTGGTCCCTTACATGACATGGGTTAACCACCTTATTTATTACTATGGCCCATCCCATTATTACATTATTACCTTGGGTACCTCCCTCGGTACCCCATATTACCCCCCCTAGGTATATAACATTCCACCCCCCTTAGCATGTTTCGTCCCCGAAACATGGGAAGAACACAAATAATAAGATCTACTCAAAAGAGTAGTCCACTGATACCATGCACGTGCATCTAGCCATCCAAGAGAAAGGTGAACCCTCGATCTCGTTGGTGCCTTGCTCGCTTGAGATGGAAGTTGACCGTGGTAGCTCTTCTGTGTGTAGTAGGTGGATCTTTGCTTCTCCCTATTTATCTTGTGGGGGTTGTTGTCCTTGTGACTAACTGGTTTCCATCTTGATGGTTGTCTTGCGGGGTGATGTGGGTGATGATATGTTGAAGCTTTAACCCACGATGTCTTTTTCTTTAATTCACCCTGCTGAGGTGCCTGTTGTGGTGTCTTCTTTTCCAATATGACTTCAACCACTGAGTCCTCCTCTGATGTATCAGCACCTGTAACCTTTTCTGCTTCAGCCTCTGTTTGTGTCTGATTGTCTACCATCAACTGCTCATCATCTGATATGTCAGACCCTGGAACATCTTCTGCTTCAGCCTCCATGTGCTCTATCTGTTTATGGCTGGAAATATCCTGTAATGTAATTTTCTTCTTTTTATACCATAGCTTCAGGAATTTCTTCTGCACATTAATATTGATAGTACCCACGGATTCCATCCAAGGATATCCCAAAACAACATCCATATTATCCATCTCTGAAGCATAAAATTCACCATGCAACACATACTTATCCATAGAAATCTTCAAATCCTTGTACACTTGAACATCATTATCATCTACTCGTGTGTTTTCAATTTGTTTTGCTGAAATTTGCAATTTTTTTGCCAAGTTGATATTGATGAGATTTTGCTTGCAACTCAGATTGATAGACACAATGATTTTCTCCTTCTGAATCAATCCATGAACCTGCAATACAGAGATATCAGCAAAAAATAACCCTTTTGGTTCCTTAGTTTCCTTCTTTCCTTTAAAAATAAAATCTTTGCTAGACTCTGTGTCTGTCTGTGTGAGCTTATCCACAAAAATTTTATGGTCAAATTGGTCCATAAGAGCTTTTTTGAAGGCGTCCCAAGTCAAGAACCTTTCATAGCCACGTTGATTCCCTATGTACCATTGCCGTATTTCATAGTCCAAGTAATTGCTCCCCATCTTAAGCTGATTGTAATCATCATCGATGTGATCCAATTCGAAATATTTCTCCATTGTTGCTAGCCATTTGGCTGGATGAGAGCCATCAAATCTATACAAGGCCTTCAATTTCTGATCTAGGTACCCCATCACAAAAAAATTGGCGAAAATTTGAAATTGTCACAGTTTCGTCAATATTGCTCAGAATCCTTATTATGACCTATTTTTAGAAATGTAACAACCATTCTGCATCTGCCCATGTGATAGAAATCCTGATCCAGGCCCTAGAATTCCAGATCTGCGCTGCTACTCTCCTGCCGTCACCCAAAATTTCTGAAAAAAACGCTGATTTTAAATCAGCGATATCTCCCTCATCCGGACTCCGATTCGCCTGATTTTTTTTTTTAAATTGGGTGTTTTTTCACAAAGATTCCAGATCTGCAATTAGATCTTGCAGATCTAGTACTAGGACTTCTAGATCTGCACCGCAAAATCACTGCCCTGAAAAATTATCTGCAACCCTACTGATTTTTAAATCAGTGATATCTCCTTCATTCGAACTCCGATTCGACCGATTTTTTTTTTGAAATCGGCTATTTTTTCACAAGGAATACAGATCTGCAATCATATTCTTCAGATATTGAACCAAAACATACAGATCTGATCTGCAAACTCGCCGCCCTTGAAATCCTGCAAAAAGTAAAAAAAACAAATCCACTTTTGTGCCCAAGAAAGTGCTCTGATACCACTTGTTGTAGATCTAACCCAAAAATATGTGATAACAGAAATAACCCAATAAATAACAAGATCAAAATAGATAGAAATTCTTCTTTATTATCAAACCCTTAAGGTAGGGAAACACCATACATTCACTCCTTAAGGAAGGAGAATACTCCACAAGCCATATGCTTGTTCATACAAGACTATTTCTCTTCATGTCCCTCCATGTGGAGTCTCTAGCCTCTATATAGGCCTCATACATACAATACCATGCATCATTACCATGGTTTACTCATACCATCAACTAATACCATGGGCCCATTTTGTTGAGTTGACGAGGTTCAAACAGACAGGAAGCCCATAGACCTACATTGCAGATTTCTTAAGGGTCTTTGTGATGGTGCCAGACCTATCCATGGCATGGAGGGTCTATATGTATGTTGAGGGGTTAGTAGAGCCACTTTGGGACACCCAAGACTCAGACACCTTACCCCCAGAGACAGACTTTTCAGTGTAAGGGGAAGGATGTGAGGATTCCTCCTCCAAAGGGGAATCTAGGACGACTACAGCTTCATGATAATGCCAGGAGGGAGCTGAAGAAGAAGCGGTTGTGCTTCACATGTCAGGAGCCGTGGGCACTGGGACATAGATGTGCTGCTGGCAAAGCACATTTTATTGAGGTCTTCTCCGACAGCAGTGGAGAAGAGGATGATGAGGATGATGTGGAGGCAGGAGATAGCCATGCCATATAGGGACCTTTGCCACTTCCACCGCTAGCAGCAGGTGGTGCATCTTTTGCACCTACCGGAGGGGCCCTTGCAGCATTGTGAGGAGTTCCCAAGTATATGATGCTACGCGTACGGGGGACAGTACATGGCCAGCGAGTATCAGTTTTTGTGGACAGTGGGGCGACCCATAACTTCATCGATGCCTAGATGGTTGAGCAGAGAGGTATACAGACATAGAGCTTCGATGGGTTTTCAGTCTTGGCCCCAGGAAATCAGATAATGACGTGTGCTCATTATGTTCCAAAGCTTTCAGTGACGATGGGCACCTACACGTTGACTGACCACTTTTTCGTGGTTGATATTCCAAACACCAACATGATACTGGGTGTTCAGTGACTTATCACTCTACGGAAGGTCACAATAGATTGGAAGACCCTAGAGATGGAGTGGGATGATGAGAAGACAGGGAGGCATGAGAGGATACGGGGATAGCACACATATCCATCTCAGTCTATTTCGGCTCATCGAATGGAGGTAGTCTTTTGGAAGGGAGACATAGAGTGGGTAGTGGAACTGCGTGCATCAAAGGCAGGGACTACAGGGGAGACAGTACATCCAGAGATATAGTCCATCCTTGATCGGTATGGCATAGTGTTTGGGGAGATTCCACTAGGACAACCACTGGATCGGGGTTTGAGCACACCATCGAGCTTGAGCAGGGCACACAGGCCATGATCACCACCCCGTATAGGCACCCCAAGGCCTATCGGGATGAGATTGAGTGGGTTATCCAGAAGTTGCTGGTTCTTGGGCATATCCGACCGAGCATGAGTCATTTTGCTTCTTCTGTGGTGTTGGTGAAGAAGAAGGATGGTACATTGAGGATGTGCATTGACTACAGGGCCCTGAACAAGAAGACCCTGAAGAACAAGTACCCCATACCCAGGATCGATGAGTTGATGGACAAGTTGAGAGGGTCACGTTTCTTCTCAAAGATTGATTTGAGATCTGGGTACCATCAGATTCGCGTGAGGGAGCAAGACATTGTGAAGACTGCCTTTAGGTGTCACTATGGGCACTTTGAGTTCTTGGTGATGCCTTTTGGGCTAACCAACACCCTAGCTACAGTTCAGTATTGTATGAATCACATCTTCCGTAGTCACTTGAGGAAGTTTGTGTTGTTATTCTTTGGTGACATTCTCATTTACAACAGGACTTGGGAGGATCATCTCCAACACATTGAGACGGTATTACATATCTTACAGGAGTAGCAGTTCTATGCCAAACTCTCCAAGTGCGAGTTTGGGTTGACGGAGATGTTGTATCTGGGACACATCATAGGGGTGGATGGTGTGAGGGTCCACGAGGAGAAGATCAGGGCCATCAAAGAATGGTCAGAGCCGAGAAATGTGACAGAACTTCGAGGATTCATTAGCATTTGTACTTACTACCAGAAGTTCGTCAAAGGTTTCTCACATCTTGCTGCACCCCTGACATATTTGACGAGGAAGGGGGCATTCAGTTGGTCAGATATGGCGTAGCAAGCCTTTAATAGGCTCAAGGAGGTTATGAGCAGCTTCCCAGTGCTTGCGTTGCCAGATTTTACACAGCCATTTATTTTGGAGTGTGATGTGTCAGGAGAGGGGATTGGCATAGTGTTGATGCAGGGAGGTCACCCTATAGCCTTTGAGAGCCGGAAGCTCCTTCCACACTGGAGGTTGTATTCTATATATGATGAGGAGATGTCGGCCATCATGCATGCATTAGCTAAGTACCAGCTATACTTGGTGGTTAATAGGTTTAGGGTGAGGACTGATCACAACAACCTCAAGTTCCTTTTGGAGCAGAAGCAGCTACAGGAGAGGCAGCAGAAGTGGATCAGCAAGATCCAAGCATATGACTTTGACATTGAGTATGTCAAGGGTAAGAACAACGTGGTAGCAGATGCCATTTCATGTAGACTAACCACGTTGTCTCTTATGAGCTTGGATACAGACTGGAGGGCTCGACTCTTAGTAGGGTACTCCAAGGACAGCTTTGCATGTGAGGTTCTGGATGGGCAGGTGGCAGATGACAGGTACACGGTGGTCGATGAGATCATCTATTACAGGGACCGGATCTTCTTGATTGATGGGTCTTAGCTCAAGAAGAAGATACTCCAGGCATCACATGATTCACCACTGGCAGGGCATCAGGGGTTTACCAAAACCTACAGGGCCATTAGGGAGAGGTTCTCATGGAAGGGCCTTAAGGAGGATATACTCAAGCACATCCAGGAGTGTGATGTTTGCCAGATGAACAAGGGAGAGATGAGCCATCCCGTGGGATTATTGCAGCCTCTTCCCATTCCGGAGGGGAAATGGGAGAGTATTTCGATGGACTTCATCACACGGTTGCCCATGGTACAGGGCAAGGACTGCATCTTTGTTGTCGTTGATTGACTGACGAAGTACGCACAATTGTTTTCCATATCTGCACACTATACAGTAGCACAGGTGGCCAAGCTATTCTTTAGAGAGATCTTCAGGCTACATGGTCTTCCCAAGACCATCGTTAGTGATAGCAACAACCATTTTCTGGGCGGATTTTGGCAGGAACTTTTCTGGTTGGTGGGGACGGAGTTGACACCGAGTACTAGTTATCACCCACAAACGGACGGGCATACAGAGATAGTTAAGAAGTGGCTAGAGGGATACTTGCGTAACTATTTCAGTGGGTAGCAGTGAGCATGGTTGAGGTGGCGACATCTAGGGGAGTACTACGACAATACTTCACATCACATGTCCATTGGTATGTCACCATTCTATGCCTTATATGGGTATCATCCTTTATCTTTTGCTGACATGATTTTTGGTGATAGCAAGGCTCCCAGAACATAGATTTGGATCCAAGAGAGTCAGGATATTCTCCGAGCTCTCAAGGATAACATGGCTATAGCACAGAACCGACAAAAGTTGTATGCCAATAGGGTCGGGTGGAGAGATAGTTCGAAGTAGGGGACATGGTCTACCTATGATTACAGCCATACCGATAGTCGTCACTAAAGAAGAAGGGGGCTGAGAAGCTCAAGCCCCTCTTTTATGGGCCATACAGGGTGATACGTAGTGTTGGACAGGTTGCATATGAGCTGCAGCTGCCCCAAGGCACTAAGATTCATAACATTTTTCATGTATCATGCCTGAAAAAGGCATTGGGGTGATAGTGACAGATGAGCTACCACCCATGGATGAGGAGGGGCATTTGGTATTGCAGCCGGAGGCTATCATTGATACCAGGGAGAGGCGGTTACGGAGCAGGACGGTCCGAGAATTCTTGGTGAGGTGGAAGAAGTTGCCGGATGAGGATTCCACTTGGGAGAGTGAGAGGATCTTGTAGCATCCATCACTTCAGTTGCTTGAGGACAAGAAACATTTTTCCAGGGGAGACTGTAATATTCCTAATTAGCTATGGCTAATTGGAATATTCGATTTTGTTCAATTTTTGCGTTCTATAGTTATTTGTAAATAAAAAGTGAGGAAGGGGGACATAACTCACTTTAGAATAAAAAGTCACTTCCTAGGTAGCACAACGTTGTGACTTAAGGGGGAGCCAAGGGGGCCAAAGGGGGATGCAAAGATGGAGCCCACATATACATGGAGAGACTACGCAAGAGGGAAGAACACGTGGCAAGAGGAGAAGCACGCAGGAGGAGGTGAGCCTAGGGATTGTGAGAGGTAGAGGCTATAAAATAGAGAGGAGCCCCGTCATTTTGGATCATTTGGGTTATGTGCATTTTGAGCTATATGTTTTGACTTCTGAGCACGCTAGTTGTTTATGTAGTCTGCAGCACTGTTTAGTGCATTGAGTGTCTTTGTTCGGATATCTCACCCTTAGCCACCCCGGGTGACTTTGAGTACCTACTCGGGCAAGGTATATCCTTTGGCATTTCAGCAGTAGTTTTATCAGCTTTCTAGCGGTAGTTTCATCACAATTTTGGAGGACTGCATAGCACTGAGAGAAGGATGCAGTTCTTTCTAGCAGTTGTGTTAGATTGGGGTTTTGTAGGAGGATTTATGTTGGGTGATTGAGTAGGGGACTAGCCCTTGCCTATTGGAGGATTTTTAGTAGAAGTTTTAGGTAGAGTTTAGAGGGGTTTCCTTCAGTGGTAGCACAGAGCATTAAGGAACTGCGCAGAACCCCAAGGGGGTGATCTTCGGGAGCCGGCTATTTTAGGAGAGCTTTCTAGGTTTTTCTGAGTTTCTTGAGTAGATCCTAAATCTAGAGTTTCAACTTTTTTCCGAGGAGGGGAGCAACCCAAAATCATCATTTGTTTTCTAGTAGTAGCAGTAGCACAGCAGCAGCATCCACGTAGAGAGGCCACTGTTTGTAATTCTGAGAGTATTTCTTCACTTGCCGTGTGCAAGTCGAGGTGCCATCTTTCTGATCACCTTTGTAGTCATTCCTTTACTCGGTATAATAAAATGGCTTAGCATTTCTCGCTGCATTTCTTGTGTATCTATTTATATTTCATATGTACATTATTTTTGTTGCACTACTATTATATCTCTGTGATTTTCTCGGCTATGATACCACTTGTGCGTTTTTCTGGTTGAGATTTTGCTGGGGTTTAAAGAATATTCCAGGTTAGGGATATTACAAAAACTCAGTTCATGAAAAAATTATACAGTCATATGGAAAGCTACATGCTAACTTTTGTAGAGGGCAAAAATGGGTACACACTTTAGCTGGAGAAAATAAAAAGCAACAAATTAGAAAATTCTTAGAATGTTCAAGAACATTAGTTAAAGATAGACTAGAGTTATTATCAAAGAAGGCAAGATATGAAGTAAACAAAAATGTAAGAGATACAATTATAGTAACAACACTAGAACAAAGACAAGAAATTTTATGGAAATTTAGGCACATATCCTTTTTAAAATGCATATCATTTACTGAAATTTACGAATTATTTATTAGTTCTCTTCATTCTTTTCTCTGAGTTTCCCTTACACCTACACATTATTTCCCTTCTTGAAAACATACTTCTATCCTTGTTTTTTTTTATCTCCTCCCTTACTCTAAAATCTGCTTGCATATTCATGTTTCCACATTATCTCTACCTTATGCCTTTTTAGGTTTACAACCAATCTTTAGTTTTTAGCAAGGGTAGAGTGAGAGATCAACAACCTTATGTTCTTAATAATGTAGCAATTTAGAGAAGGATGGGTGTCCACATGCTCGATGTTTATCAAGTGCAGACTATAGGCCTAGTAGCCACCAAAAAGAAACAATAATTCAGTGACAAACACAAAAAAAGGGAGATTTGACATTCTTCAAAACCATTCATTTAGTCATTTATCAGAATACCTACATATAAAATAATCCAACCATTTCACCTTTATTGAAAGTGGCCTAGGATTAGTGCATTTGATTCAACTAGCTCAAGTGGTGTTGATCTTAAGTTTTACTAACAAGGAAACTTTTCAAATCGAGTGATGACTTTATTGCAAATTTCAAACATGATTCTGTTACACAATAGGATGTTTGAATTGAAAAATAATCCAAAAATTATTATGAAATCCAAGAAATTATATTGTCCATATTCGATCAATTAGGTGCTTGTGAATGTTTTATTGCAGCGAGAGAAAATCAAATCTTCAATATATTCTCTTACATGATCATTCAATAGAACACCATGAAAGCATGATACACCAAATAATTTGGTGAGTGAAACCTATTCCACAATTATAACTATGCTGCTAATACTTTATAAACAATATGACATGGACAGTATCAAAATCAATGGATTCAAAGGAAATTATGTTCATTCAATGATCTCACTTGTGATATATATATATATATAGACACACACACACCTCGTTAATTATTATATATATATATATATATATATATATATATATATATATAGACACACACACACCATCATTAATTATTAAACTATTTTCAGGCCTTGCATTATGATTGGTGTAGAACATTTGGCACATGTCCATGTTGACTTTTGTGTAGCGTCACGAGGTATTCCCGCATGCCAAAAAGGGCCTCCCAAGTCGGCCAAGGAAGATTATGAGAATTAAAATTAAAATTATTAGTTTTGGCTTCATGTAGGCCCCAAAGTGACAAGCCATCCCTACCAATGAATGGGTGTGACACTTGGTCAAATTCCACCCCATTTTACTAGTATAAATACACATGTGACTCCTCCACCTTGAGCAATTCGGATCACACACATTCTCTCTCTTCTATTCTTCTCCACATGTACGAAGTCAAGAAGTAAATATGAAGTTTGACTAAGTTATATAAGCTGCCATTGTTGGAAATATAGTTACGAGCATGAGTTTCTGATTCATGATAATTACTTTTCATTGATATATATGTCTCATAACATTTACTTCATTAGGTTATGTCATCAAACAATTATACATTCAGAAACATAAAGAAAAGTAGAGATCATATTCCACAAGAACTAAGAGACACTAGAAGTTAGGCCAAAGGCTAGGGAAAAACCTGTCGAAATATGTAACTAGGGTCGATCTTCATAATGACATATGTAATCATAATTTTATGTATTTGGTGTAATAAGAAAAATAAATTCATTTTTGTTGTTCTTAATCCATGGGTTTCATGCTAAAGGAAATTTATTTTAGGTTTGACTACCATTGTGAGTTCCTGGGACTTGTCATTGAGTCTACAAGTCAAGAAAGTCATTTTCATGTATGAATGACCCATTTGGGCATGTTACATATTGTAAGAAGAATTTATTTGAGTCAAATAACTCTCTAAGACCAAGTCATAATGCAATGAACAAGTCTCTCTACACAAACAACAAGTCAGCCTAAAGGTAGTTACAAGTCATCCTATATAAAGGAGGACTTAGCCTCATTCAAGCTCACACTTATGCCTCACATAAGTTTGACTAAGAAAGAGGAGGATAAGAAGATAAGGAAATTGAAGGTTGGAAGTATTGTTTTCTTTCTCGGCTATATACTTCACACATGCAAGATTTTAGTGCCACTCTTTGTGCCAACAAAGATAAAAGTTATGGTCATACTAAGAATGCTAAAAAAAGGTGTCAAGAGTTAGTTTTGCTATGTCGAAGTGACATGGAAGAGGAGTAATCCAAGGCAAAGAAGAAAAAACTTTCTGATTTGTCCTCATTGTTCACACATGTAGAACTACAAAGGATTACAGTTAGGCCGATAATTATAGATCTGTAATAGAGGCTGAAGATTTGAGGAGAAGCTAAAAACAAGAGTATTACAAGTAAGTTTAACGAGTATTGATTTTGTGGAAGAAGAGATGATCAAAGGATTGTTTTGATTTGGTCTTAGAGAAGTTTTTAGTCAAGGGTCTAGGTCTTGGAATTCGTCAATTGAAGATTCTAGAAGAAGAATAATTCCCGTGGGTTTTCCTCTTTGATTCGAGAGGTTTTGGCCTTGGATGACCTATATCTTGTGTCCTTTGTCTCATTGTTCTTTATTGTTTGGTAGTTGTTTGATGAAGAGACAATAATAATATTAATAGAAAGAAGAAGCTAAGTAAGTGAAGTAAAAATACATCACAATTAGTTATCAAAGCAAGAGAAATATCCTAATGTTACTAATTTTCAAACTCGGTTTGGGCACTATGAGTTATTAGTTGTTCTATTTGGTTTGACCAATGCAATAGCAGTATTCATGAGCCTCATGAATGGTGTGTTCAGAGAGTATTTGGACCGTAGGGTTTGAGAGCTTAGACGTCACATGGTGGACCAGGTTAACGTCTAGTCGGACAAGTATAGCCCACGATCTACTACCTTGGAGGATGTAGAGGCTATAAGTCATGACTACCCCTAACTTTTTGAGCACTTGTGATGCTCATTTCGACTTAGATAACTACCTATGCTAAGGCTCTATTTGTAGTTCCATGTTATTTATTTATGACGCTATGTAATATTGATGCATATAGTTGGAAATGTGAAACTACTTATATAAATCAATAGATGGATTAGGTATTGATGATTGAAATGTTGGATGTATGACCTAATGTATGACTTAATTGGTTATGATTTATCTAGTGCATGACTTATGAGAGTTATTATTGTTTCATGTATGGCTTAAGTGGATATGATTTATCTAATGAATGGCTTAGTGAAATTATGATTTATCTAATGTAAGATTTGTTTCCAGTATGAACTACGAAATTGACATGTGGATACTAGACTTAATAATATGATGTTTAAGATCACATATCTATATGTATTTTGTTGTTATATATATGCATTAATGAGAACTAACCTGCAGATTGGGAAGAACTATATGATAACCACTATCTACTCTTCCATTGGGGAAGGTCGAGAAATCGGATGAGGAATGGTATGATGTACATTGTCCTATTACATTAGGTATCTACTTGATATGCGCTCTTATGACATGGGTAAAATGTAAATGGCAGGTGGTAAGACCACCTGACTAGATTATTTGATGACAAGTATCCAACCAGTGTTGTAGTGTGGTCCATATTAGGGTGTTGACCCTAGTTGTAACGAGGGGTGGAGGTATTTCCCATTGTGTAACCTGCAAACCTAGAATCGTAGGACGGCAGTGATGGACATGCTCCCCTAGACGTGTGATGACAATTTCCAGTTGCCTACTCGAGAAGTTAGGTCGATATAGTTGACGCTTTTGCCATATTGGTTTTATCAGTGGTTAGATTGGTATTGCCAACATACCATAGTTTATAGTAGCAGAGGATGGATAGGGTGGGAATGAAAGTAGGTTAGGAAGGATAGGAGGATATAGATTAGTTGGAGACTATTGATGGGAAGTGGCATCATTTTCTGACTTATTAAATTTTACTGCCATAACTCTCTCTCTATTTTGTTATGCTTTACTATCAAACTGCTTTCGAACTCCTTGTATCTTTTTCACTCTAACTTCGAGAAAAAGTTTTCTGAAGGAGGGGTGTATGTAATGCCCTACTTAATCTTAGCCTGCAAATTTTATTAGTGTTTAAATTATCTGAAAATATTGAATTATAATTATCAAGAAATATTTGTATATATCTAAATTTGTGAAACTATAATTTTATTTACTGATATAAATTTAATTGTTGTTATTATTCAATTCCCAACTTGTCTTCTCAAATTTAATTTCGGACAGGATATGGTCTCCTTCCATTTATTCCGAATTAAATATCAATATCCCAAGGTGTCTTCTGAAAATATACTTGGGAGAAGGTATGGTCTTCTCCAATTAATTTACAAATTAAATATCCATATCTTATCCCCAAAATGTCTTCTCAAATCTACTTGAACAAGATATGGTAAGAAAATTCAAATATACTAAATGAAAGGATGAGGGGTTAGTCATGACATTAATGATACATGGTTGAGGTGGATGGGAGGAAGAGACATAAAAGGGGAAGGATGGTGAGAGGAGAGGGGGGATTCTTGGTCTTGATCTTGTTTTGGAGGATTGTGTTTTAGGGGAGGAATGTGGAGAAAGAGAAGGGAGAGAATGGAGATATAAACGAGGGATTTCAAACTTGGATCTGGAGAGTGTTTGTTAAAATTGGACACACTACATTTGGTTGGACTTGGGCTTGGAGGGCTAGGGAACCTGTGGAGGTCCCCTAGGCTAGCAAATACATCCTAGTTGGATGGGAGGCAAATCCAGTCAGGTAGTCAAGAGGAGCATCCCAACAAAGTCAGGAGTTTAGGAGAATCTCAACTAAGCTATTGTAATAGGTATTCCTATGTTTATTGATTACTTATGTGAATGGTTGAAATTAAATTCTTACTTATTTAATTTATGGTAAATAAAATTTACTGGTATATTATTATCAACTAAATGTTTAGATATAAATAAGTTATTTCCCATCTTATTGTGTTTAAAATTAGATAAACTTAGTTTTAAGTTAGAGGACCCTATGAGGGATCCTCACAATATCCAAAGAAAAAAGGCTTTATGATTCCATAAAGATATACCTTTAATGGTAAATGAAATTCATGAAATTGACAGAGTAAGAATTTTCCATGTATGCCAATCAATGTTGGGTGAGGAGAATATGTTTCACATAAATGATAGTGGTGTCACCAAAATCAAACCATAACTAATTGCAAAAGAGAAAAAGGAATCGGAATTGAAATGAAAGAGGAAAGAAACAACTCCAAACATGTCAAAATAAGAAACGAAAAGTTGAAAGAAAAGCCCAAATTAAAGACAAACCCAACAAGACTAATTATATAAATGTCTCAAAAAAGAGTAAAAGAAGATAAACATGTGTGTTTTCATTTTGTATTGAGAATCTAATGAATTTTATCTTGCAATCTTACAAGCAATTAGGCTCTGAAAGAAACAAGGTGAAAAACAATTATGAGGTAAAATTTAGCCCAAATGAGAAATCGCTACCTGTTGCAAATTTTCTTGTTTCAAAGAAAATTCTGCATAAAAGCATCTTAACAATTTTTTATAAAAGCAATGTTTAAGAAACAAACTAAAGGTTTAGAAACTCCCGAGTTTAGTTGATTTGATAACAATCATTACTGCTTCAAAAAATCAGAAACACATAAAAAAAAAGACCAAGTGCAAAATCGAAGCGAGGAGGGGTGTGAGCTAATTCTGGGAGACCTGTAAAAATAGAGATATATATCAGAAAAAATCAAAATAAAACTTAAATAATAAAAAATAATGAATATGGGCATATGCGACTTACCATTGGAAAATATTGGCTAACTTACTTGAAAGGCGTAGACCTTCTTCAACAAAAGGTAACCTCTTCTTTTAATTGGAAGTAAAAACGTGAAGACGTGGTTGTCAATGTAGTTATCATTAGCCCAAAATCACAACTTATTAAAGATAAATTACAACAAGCAGTAAATTAGAAGAAAATAATGTTTCATGTTCAGGGGATATGAAATGAATAAAATCCATAAAAAAAAGAGAATGAAGATATGCTTCTTTATTAATTGTAGTAATAATTGTTCTCTTTGTCTTTTCATATTTCAACTTCAATATTTTCATAAAATCTCAAAATTCAATACCAAATCCTAACTTTGTTTAGAGGGAGAGGAATTCAAATTTGTATGCTAAATATGAAGTGATATATTAAAAATTTAGACAAATTAGATTTTAAAAATGAATTGATCATGCTCCGTTACATTTGTATGTTCCAAACTTTCTTACTAGTTAGTTGCTCAAGAGTGCCTTTTTTGTGCCTTGTCAACCTTCTTCATTTCTTCAATATGTTGGGGACATGCACCTTTTTTATCTCACTTTAAGTGAAAAGATTTTAGACCACAAGAGTTTTTCCATGTTGGATTTCAGAATGGATGAAGTTATGATATTCCAATGTACCAAAATAGGGAAGCTCAATATACATATTACGAGTTACAAAGGCGCTAATGTAAATATGTTCCGATAACAATATTTTAAAGGTATAAAAATATCTATCGGAAAACTAAATTTTGGAAAGATGACATCTCGTAACAATTTTAAAATATGTCTCGATATGGAAGGCATCGATAAATGATGTGCCAAAGGTAAGAGCTAAAGGTTTCCAAAAATTTCTTAATGGGCAAAACTCCGATAAACAAAGACCTTGCTTCATAACATTTTCAACAACATTCATTGTTGGAAGTTTAATTAAATTTCATCTCCAGTATAAGAAGTCTCGATATTTAGAATATTAAAGGGAAGCAAGATCTCGAAACATTTTTTTTTGTGACTTCCTACAAATAGATATTACGATATCAAATATGTTGATAGTGAATGGATTTTAATGTATAACATTGGAATATTGTATATTGGGCATTCAACTATTTGAGGTAATCAATCTCATAATATTTTTATAAAATGGATCTAATAGCTTTTGTTCTGATAAAAAAATAAGAAGAGCACCTAAATTTTCCTATAAAAGTAAGATTGCGAGGAAAGGAATTAGAGATTTAATAAATATGAGAATAAATTGGGTGTCAAAGATCTTGAAAACCTTTTTGAAAATCAAATAAACTTACAAAACTTTGAGACCATACGATTCCAGTGAAGATAGTGAAATAGGGACCATTTACTTTTGCTAAGTGTAATGGACGTGAAAGTGGAGGACAAGGAAATGTGGATCTTAGAGAGGTAAATCTCAAAATTAATTTTTAAATGCTTCCAATACAATATAAACTCAAGAGTTTGATAAGACGGAAAGTTTGAAATTTTGAGGAAATATCTCGGAAAAATGAAAAGCAAAGGATCAGAATTCCAAGATTTGCCAATTAGAGGCTCTTAGTCACTTTAGAAGAAAGGAATATGAGTAGAGGGAAAACAATATGAATGGGTGTGATGCAATGGTTCAACTCAACTTGGCAATTGTAAGGTTCGATTTTGGAGAAAATTTCCTTTGCTTATGAGCCTTCTTTAATTTAAAATGAGAGAAGTTGTAGATCCATGAAAAATCTGAACAAGGAATGGCTAAGCATTCAATTTCAGCTACATTTATTATTATTATCTCATCATATGCATTTGCGACGCAAGGAAATATGAACAGAGGAAAAAATATAAAATACCTAGATTTTGATGAAAAAATGAATACTTCCCTGAACATGTTGCAAATTGTAAAGGGTTGACTGCTCGCTTTATTATAAAGCTAACTAAATTTATATGTACACATCAAGTCTCCAAATCAAACTAATGAAGCCCTGCAAAAAGAAGTAAAAGGGAAATAAGAAATAGACTAATGAAAATAGAAAATTAGCAACAGATGAAGATGAACATATTTATGCATACCCAGAAGAGTTGAATTGTAAGTTCACCTCGTGAATCTTCAAGTTCTCCCAAGAATTTGCATAATTTCAAAATCATATTCTTATTCAATTTAAATTAACTACTAAGTAATGCGAAATTTTCATCTATTTCCCATTTAAATTGACGAAATCGTGGTAAAAAATACCATTAGAAATGTTTGCGAATTTAGGGAAAATTGCTATCCTCAACTGTAATGATTCTTTGAAATTTCATCATTCATGATTTCATTTAAGAAAAACAATTTTAATATTCTGATGAAAATTTGTGAAGAGGCATAATCAAGAGCATCACACATGTGCATGAATCAAAGCGCACTAAGCCACTTTTGCCAAAAATGAAATGGATAACAAAGGAAACATTTGAGTCCATTACTTATTTATTAAAACATTACAAAATAAACTGAAAAATGAAAGAGAGATGAACTAAGATACAAAATTAATCCTATTACTATTGTAACTAATTGAGAGAGAATATGAATAAGTATAGTTATACTTCCAATGAAGCCATTCTCTTCGTTTTATTTATGTAAATATGAAAATGTCAAAAATCAGTAACAAAAATAAAACTACAGCTAAATCATTAAAATAAAAACCCAACCTACTATTCACATCTAAACTTAGCAAAGTAAAATTATTTACATAAGCCTTACCTTTAAATTCCTTCAAACATCTTCTTACAAGATCATAAAATTTAGGATGCATTTCAATTGATGCTTGAAAGAGGTTCACAGGAAGAGGAAACAACATGCCAACATTGAATGATATGTCTTTAACTATCTTGTGTTGTTGTAAGAAAACTATTTTATGCACAAAAGAAAGTGCATGATTAGAAATCTTCTTTTTGATGAAACATGGATAATAATGTAGGATATTTCAAAAGGTATTACATGGATGGTGAGAATACAATAGTGGAATTTCAAATGTCAACATTTGTGAAAAAATTATTTGAAAATTAGAAACAAATTGGCAACACATAATCATCAAATAAAATCTCAAAATATGAATTTGTCAGTGCTCATTATTGAAATTCTGAAATCGATTTTCATATATGATGATTAATGCACTTGATGAGAGACTAGAGTTTTGTTACTCAAAATGCCAACACAATATGGCTAGATAATGAAAAATAAAATTTGGAAAAGAAAGAAACTAAAATGGAGGAAATGAGAGAAAGAAAAACTATAATGTACATTTATGTTACAGATAATAGTACAACATAGTGGGAGTTTATTTGCAAAGATTTAATTTCCACAAGTCATTATCAAATTAAAGTCATTTTTTTCTTTGTTCACTTGTAGAGATGGGACAATTTCAAGAATATGATCACAAAAAGGTATGTCATCATCGTAGGAGTCATAAATTGGGGCATATTCATGATTTTTGAAATATTCGTGATGATCAAATGTTGAAGAATTTACTAAAACATTTAAACTAACATCCTTTCCCTCTTCAAAAATAGATTCACTTAAAGAATGGGAGTCAATTCAAAACATTTTTTTGAAGAATAATAATAACAAGGTTCAATGATTTCATCATCATGAACAATTTCATTAGTATCTACTTGTCCTAAATCAAAACGAGATAGGGAATAGTATGCCAGAAATTTTTCAAAATCGTAAGTAATTGAATTTTATCTATTCCTATTAGAACTTACTGATAATTCACAAATGATAATTGCTTCATATTTTTAACTATTATCAATGCCAAAGAGAGAAGATGCATTATCATTTAATGAATTATCAAACAAATCGAGACACATAGAAAAGTGGGAATTTGAAATTACAAACTTGTAAATTCTTCTCTTAGAAGAATGTTGCTTGTTGTATAAAATAAACATTTTAGATTCTTCCATTTTTGTGTTCTTATCAATTTTAGTATACTGATTATTGTGTTCACAAAGATCATAGTTTTCATGCATTTGATCAATCAACAAATTGTTGTTGAGTTGATCCATTTTATTATCAACAAATTGTGAATTAATTTCTGCAGTAGACTACGCATTTCTGTCACTCTCTGATTGATGTAATTGTTGTTGATTGTCGCTAATAGATTGTGAATCTTGTTGAATTTCTATATGACCAACATTATGTAAATTTTGAGAAGTTTTGGCATAATGATTACCATTTGTAATTTCAATTTGTGAAGAATCAGAGTTGTCATTTTGAACAATTGTATCAACAATGGATATATTTTTTGGTTCTTCATAATTATCATAGAAAAAAGACACTAAATGTTTAAACCATCCAATTAATTGGAATTAAGGAGGAAAATATTTGGATCGAAATTGCATTAAAATTAATTTAAATCTAATATAAAACATATCCAAAGTTTAACCTTCCATCCTACACAATTCTTCTAACTCATCAGACACCTTTCTCGTAATCATATTCCTAAAATGTGTAAATGAAAATATTCAAAAATTCATCCCAACTATGTACGGAGGCAACTGGAAGTGATAAGCACCAGCGTTTGGATTTTCCTATCAATGTAATAGTCAAAACACTACAAATAACACCTTCGTCAATATTGAAATTATTGTAACTTAACCTAAATGTAAGGAGATGATGAAACACATATGTATTACCATTATATTTTACCTAAGACAGGGTCTAGACTGCCTTTACCAGAGTGGTAGTTGGATGAGGTCCAATAAAGCAACTACAAGGAAGTCTTATGCATGGAACCATAGCAATAAAATAAAATTTTAAAGCATGAAATTATGAGAGACAAAATTTTACTATGGCCTTCTTTCTAGCAGAAAAAATGTTGATGGCCCAAAATGATCATTCAACATTATAAGGGAGACCACCTGGTTGGGAACTTAAAGCATCTCCTTTTCCATTTGGAATGGTGGTTCCAACTAATTAAACTAGGTCTAATTATCTTCTCTCTATCTTTGATGGCTCAACGTATGTCTATAACTTGCCAACAATGAAAGAGCAATCGGATTAGCCTTCTTACTGTGCAGAACCAGGAAGCAAATCCTTAAGCTGATTTAAGGTTCAGCCAACCGACTATGGTTATGCCTCTTTTAGAAGAGGACTACTATAATGCAAGGTTTAATCTAAATTGTGGATTTATGCTAGAATGCAAGCAAAAGGAAAGAAATCCTAAGCCTATCTTGATTAGGAAGATGTAGCTCTAACCCAACTAACAAAAAGATATTAACATAATTGGGATTTTAACATGTCTTCCTTAAGATGAATATGTAGCTAATGAAGTAGTTCAATTAACTAATACTATAATTATCAAACGCGTTGTTCAAAGATCTATTAACAATGAATGATGAACCAATAACATTAGGAAGTAGCTCACATAATGCTAATGGAAATTAAATCAGAATTAGATGACAGATTTCTGAGTAAATAGTTACTCAAAAATATGGTTTTAATATATCAAAGAAAAAGATACAATTGACAATAGGTTCATGAGACAAATAAATTAGATAAGTAATCTTTAATACAAGTATCCATATTGAAGGTAGTGCACAATATAAATCCAATTAACATAATTTTTCCATCAAGAATGGAATTCACATTAAAAATAATAGTATTTCCAATACAAAATTATTAAAACCTTGTCTCTTGCTCTATTTTTTAAATCCAATCTCGTACAATCTCCTACAAATCATAAACTCTGATGCTAAAAGAAAGAGTTGCGATAGTGCAAGCTTTTCCTCCAATAAACAGTTCAGAATGAAACGAGACAAATCCCAATAATACCCAGATATGAGATTGATCCTCTCTAACTATAACATGAAACCTCTATTACAATAGTTCTTTAGGAAATACAAAATTTAGAATAGAGTATCCTCTTTACAGTCCCTAAAAGCCATATTTATAATTACAAATCAAAATCAAAATGAGAGAACTGTTTCGGAAAATGAATTTGCTACACAAATTTGGTTGGCCACCATTCCTTTTCCTCTCTTGTTGGAGCAATACCATTGATCCAAACCTTCTCTTCCTCATCTCCTCAACTTTTCTCCTGCCAAAAACCAATCAAAATTAAATTATAATGCAAATAAGAATAAAAAATATCAAATCTAGAAAATAAACATCTCTAATCAAAATTTAATTAAATAAATAAATAAAAGTAAATATGAGATTTCCATTGACCCTTGTAAAGATATTATTTATCAAATAGAACATAAATGAATGGGTCTACAATTAATAGAGGTTTCGAGCAAATGAAAAAGCAAAATTAAATTTAGAACATTAATTTTGGTTACAAATTCGGAGCTTAATTTCTTGGTAAATTTTATACTCATTTACTGACCAAATTTGATCATTCAACCACTTTAGAGATATTCTCCATAATTTTATCTATCTAACAAACCATACTGGACCTCATTTGGCCAAAACTCAACTTACGGTATTCCAAAATTGAAAAGTCAAAACTTCCGAAATTCTATTAAACTAGTTGCCTCAAACCAAAATTATAAAAAATAAATTAAATATTCTTATCCTGTATTAAATCAATTAATCCTAATTAAAATTTTTTAATTAAATATGTACAAACTAATTTAAAATCATTATAATCACAATCATTTAAATTAATTAAAATAATTACAAGTTAATTTATGATTAATCAAAATTATAAACAAAAATTAATTATATAAAAAAGTTAATTAAAATTTAAGTTACATTAATATTAAAATTAATTTATTAATAAATAAATTAAAATATCTAACTAATATACACCTTTGTTTATTCCCCTAGACTTAAACATGTCATACCAAAAACACATACGGATTCAACTTTTGTACGATTGACTTCTAACCAACAATAATCAAAAGGCAAGAGCTAACTAGCCTGCCATAGGGCATTAAATGACTGGTTAGCTGCATGCCCTTTAACTTTATAACACGCCCGCGCGCATAACGAGATAAATGAAAAATAATGGGGTGTGTTATAAAATTAAAGGGCATGCAGCTAACCAGTCATTTAATGCCCTATAGCAGGCTGGTTAGCTCTTGTCGTAATCAAAATTATAATTTGACAAGCCCCATTAAATTTTAATATGGAAAAAACCATATGAGCGAAAGTGTGAAGACCTTGTGACCTCGGGCATTGAATGATAAATTATATCATAAGTTTTTAGAAAAGGCTCTCATGTTACGTGAGTTCTCATGTCATCAGGCATCAAAGGTTTGAATATATCGAAACCTTTTTTTATATCAGGATTTTTTATTTATCAGATTTTATGTTTATATTAGGGATTTTATTTATCAGAAGTTTTTTATCGTGAGACTTTTTTTATATCGGGACTTGATGTTATGAGAGGTTTGAAGAATGTTTTATCGGAGGTTTTATAGAAGAGTTTTGGTATTACATAAGCCTCTAGGTATGGTTGGAGTGGGAGGGAAGAATGTTTCATCAGAGGTTTTATAAAAGATTTTTGATATTACATAAGCCTCTAGGTATGGTTGGAGTGGTAGGGAAGAATGTTTCATCGAAGTTTTATAAAAGGATTTTGATATTACATAAGCTTTTAGGTATGGTTGGAGTGGGAGGTATAACGTGAAGTAGAGACCGTGCAAAGTATATCCTTTCTGTTATAGACTAGTACCACTTTATAATTAAAAATTTGACAAAATAAACTACAACCACTTCGTAATTTTGACATTTCAGATCTCGTAATTTCTTTTAAAAATGAGAATTGGAATAAACTCCTTAGATCACAAAAACACAAAATTTTAATTGTTCTCTAATTTGGTTGTGGTGATTTTGTAGGACCATTAGTGAAAAAAATAATTAATTAGTAAAAATTAATTAAAAATCCAAATTATTTGAAATAAACAAGTAAAAAAATAGGGTGTTGAGTTTTCACCTCAACAGGATGATAAATAAATGGGCTTATCACTATATTTCCCAACTACTTGTGGTCGCATGCATAGTGTGGATTATTAATTATAGCCCATTTATTTATCATCCTTATAGTACATTATTCCCTTCGGTACCTCCCTTTGTACCCCATATTATCCCCCCTAGCTATACTACATTTATTCTACCATTATTCCAATCAAGCATTCACCTTAGGCCTTACAGTACATCTATAAGGTAATGTATCAAGAGAAATATGCCCTGAAAGAGTGACACAAGGGACAATGTCGTAGCTTCCTAGGTTTCACATTCAACTATAAGAAGACATGCATGAATTATTCTTCTTCAAATACCACTACCATTTGTCAAATAATTCATTTTGGATCCCTCCAAATTGTTTATACATTTGGGTCCAACTTACGGACATTTCTCTTTTTTAGAGTGCATGAGAACCTCAAAGTATAACCATATACGATACTGAACTTCGTATCTAGTGAAACATCAACAATAAAAAAAACTTGATACTTCATCAATGCAACACCATTTCCCTACGTGTTTTGTCAAAAAAATGATGATGAAATTTTAGTGTTGGTAGGCTGAGAAAAATTCTAGGTCCCTGTAAAACGTGTACCAACACATCACGAGATCCATCCTTCCATGAATAAAGAGGGTATACATATCCACTTATGGTCTCTAAAAGATATGCTTGCCCTATTCCTACCATAAATAGTTGTGTTTTCCTAACATAAGAATATCCATAATTGTTCATGGACCTCCTTCTGAGTTTCCTTGATGGTGTGAGCTGATATCTTTATATGATAAATCCATATTGATAGCTTGAATAGTTTCCCTTGATGACACTTCTAAAGGATTGATCATTTCCATATTTTCTATGGGCTTTTATGAGTCCCCATAGACTCTAGTGTGTGTGTGTATAGTATATATATATATATATATATATATATAATCCATATTATGAAAACTCCTCTGCAAACTTTGTATGATCAATATGTAGTGAAAAAGAAAGTCATGCTACATATTCCAAACGTCCCTTTCTTCAATTTCCTTAGAGTATTCAACCTTGCATATACTTGAAGAAGCTTTCATAAAAAATTTATACCGATGTCTTGATCATATAGATCCATATTTGGCTCTTGTTTTCTTCTCCATACCTTCGTGTATTTTTCTTTATGCCTAGTAGAAATATCTTCTTTCTTGATTTTTTTAAGAGACCATTTCATACAACTTCTACAATCACATGTTACACTATTACACTAAGACAATGTTACACTATTATGAATTCTAATTTTCTTTCCAAACTTTGGGCTCTTGATTGGTTTTCTTAATAACTAAATCATACCTTTTTATCTTGAATCTACACTCAACTTCTCTACGCCAAAAAATTTCACAGTTATAGCATTGAATTAAATTCTTCAAAGAAATTATTTTTTATAACTGAGTCTTATGATCCTTTGCTTGAATTGATGGTCGTGCTAATATTTTCTTCTTCTTGATATGAGTTTCTTGTATGATAAATTCACCCTAAAGTTTGCTTCCTTGTGTCCATACTTGGTACATGTAAAGCAATAGCCAAGAAATATGTCTGCATACTAGGAAGAAAATTGATTTCTAAACATTGGTTTTGTTTCTCTCTATGAATTTCAATTTGCCTCTCCAATGTTGTTTTTCTTTGGCTGGGAAAAATTCCTCCTCTTATTTGGTAATTGTTGATGGCTATTTGGTTCCACACTAGTTTTTTGTTTTTGTTGTTTCATTAACCCTTATTTTGTTGTTGCAATTTCACCATTTTTGGTTTCTTACACAAAGGTAATTGGTTTCCTTCCCTTTAATTCTACTGCTAAGCTAGATTCGTCCTCAAATACAAGACGAGATCGATTTATAGAGATTGTCCATGTTTCCAGAAGCTCATTAAAATTATTTTTCCCCTTTAGAATCTTCTAATTGAAACTCAATTGACTCCTTGCCTTTTCCAACTCCTTTCTTATCAAAACAACTTCTTTCCCAAGCCTATCACATGGTTGATTATTTTCATGGAGCTGATAGTTTAAAGTCTCTTGCATCCTCTTACCTTCTTCGATTTGTAGGCATAATTGTTTAACAACTTTAGCTTTTTCTTTGATCAACAACTTGCTTTGAGATTCATTTTTCTTTCTCACCCTCTCAATCTCTTCAAGTGCATTTACCAACTCTACTTCTAAGTCTACATTAGCCTCTTCACCATCACAATTAATCGCTTCAACTTTCATATTGTTTATAGCCATAAGCATGAAATTTTATGTGCTTTCATCATCTCTGCCCTCATCAAAGGATTGGTTTCCTTCACTTTCAGATGAGATGGAATCTCGAGCGTACAATCTCTTATTTTTGGTCTTCTTTGTATCCTTTTGCATTTTTCTAGGCTTTTCTCTTGGATTATACTCCTTCTTCTTCCTTTTAAGACACTTGGAAGCATAGTGAAAAACTTTTCCACAATTAAAATCCTTAAAAGTTAACTTACCTTTATACTTCCCTGAGCCTCTCTTGAGCTTCCTCATGAACTTGGTTTCTTCTTTATCATACTCACAACAAGAATCATAATGCTTTTCCTTGGGACTTTTTATCTAGTTTGAAGGTTGACTCCTTTGTTGTAGGCTTTCTATTAGAAATTCTCATCTCATAAGCAGTAAGTGTGCCAAGTAGCTAGTCCAAAGTGAGAGTCTTGAAATTTGTCATCTCCTCAATGGCTAAGAACTTGGGATTAAATATCTTAAGCAGAGATCTCAACACCTTTTGAACTATTATAGGTTCTTCCAATTTCTCATCAAAACCTCATATAATGCTCACATCTTCATCAAATCTCAGGAAATGCTTTGAAATGTATTCATCATCATGCATATTTAAAGTCTCAAATTTCATTCTAAAAACTTGAAGTTTAGCTTATTTTACCTTGATATCACCTTCATATAAAGTACACATCTTGTCCCAAATAGATTTTGTTGTCATGCAGTACATAACCTTAACAAGTTATGACTTAGGTATGCCAACAAGTGGTACATTCATGGATTTAACATTGCATGTGAAATCCATATTCTGATCTTTAGAAATCACTGCTATAGGCATTCTTATTTGACAACATCCCACTCATCAGCTCTAAGCGATTAAATGTAGGTCTTCATACTTACTTTCCAAAACACATGATTTGTTATTAAATATGGGTTCCCTATTGGTGAATCATCCTTCCTGGTTTTCCATGGTCCTTGATCTTCTTTCAGTTGTTAAATTGATCTAAAGTAACCTGGTGGCTCTAATACCAATTGTTAGAAACTAGGACCATATCGAGAGGGGGATGAATTAGTATTATAGGATTCTTAAAAATTCCTTTCACTTCAAATGATACTAGGACACCAATACACTTTTCAAAAGTTATTTTGACATATGGTAATGGAAATCAATAACATATGTATCACAATGAAAACACACAAATTATTCAAACATTTCTTTCAATTTCTTCACAAGATAAGCTACAACTTGTTGTTACAAAGTTCTCTGGCTACAACTAGTAGGAAGCAACTACTCCCTCACTTATCACCTACAATTGAAAGGAGCTACAACCATAATATTATCAACTGCTACTAAAAGGAGCTTCAACCCCTAAGTATCTACCAACAACTACTCGAAGGAGCGACAACCCTTGATTTGCAAGCCACAACTTGCATGACATTATGACTCATCTTTCATACAATTTTCATACTCAAGTGATAAAGTCAATACTTTTTACAACATAAATCAAATTTTCTCTCAAACAGTCACCAAAACAGCCAACACAAATGCATTCAACAATTTCACCATGCACACCACAATTTCACTTTTCCACACACCTCTTTTTCTTCCTTCACTTTGCAAATTTAACTCCGCTTATAAATAAATTTGGACTGATATTTTTGAATTGAAACTCAATTTGTCTTACACTTTTATGTTCGCATGAATCTCTTTATTTTTTCGTTTGTCTTATTCAGCTAAGTCTTCTGAATTTACTCTTCAAGTTATCAAACTCTCCTTACTTGTTTCTTCTGGAAAAACTAAGCTCAACTGCTCAAATTTATGATTTTGAAATTTTTAGAGGATTTACCTAAGGTTCTTCTAAATTTCATGAATCTTCAAACTTAGCATTTTGGCCAAAATTGGGTTCAAATATATCCATGCCACCATCATAGATGCCAACTCATTCATGTCTATATTTTAGATATTTCCGATCCTTTTTATATTTGGCATAACCGTCAAATTCAAGTTGTCGACTCATCCATGCCAAAGATCGAAATACTTATACAAAATCATGCTAAATATATCTCTATACTAAATAAGAAAGTTTATAAGCTACCAACTCTCCACAAGAAGTGCTCGATCACAATACAAAAAACCACATCAAGAACCATGACCTAGTTCTCTTTTCAGTCGTTTGACAGAATATTATTTATTGGTAAAATTTCCATCTTATGTGCCCATCTTCCCTATTGATTTCTTTTTTTGTGTTGTTGTTTTTCCTATGGGATAGATCCTTCTGGGATTTGTTTCTTCCCGTTTTTTCTTTTCAATGAGTTCCTTCCAATCTTTCCTTCTTGGGTCCTACCAACATTTACTTTTGGGTTATTCCTTCCAGTTCATTCAATATTTTTTCTTCTAGATAATTCCTTCTTACCTCTATGACTACCCTAAATTGTAGCTCTTCGACTCCCTGGCTCATGGATACCCTAGTCGGCCAAATCTGAGTGATATGTGGCACCATCTAAGTGGTGACACATATCACTCAGATTTGGCCCACTAGGGTATCCAAAAACACTAAATATTCTTACAATGTCTCCTTCATTCTATACTACCACATCATGTTAGCATCATCATCCACTTGTGTATCCATGAACCAATAACCTTACACCATCTATCTTTTGGTGAGGAGAGAGAAACTGGGTCTCAGGCCTTGGTTGAACACTAATTCCCTTTGTTAAAATTTTAATGAAACCACCAGGTTAAAGCCCTTTTAACAGCAACTATTGAGCTCCATAACTCTTATTATCCCAGGCTATTCTTGATTTAGCCCATCATTTTTCTTCCGGGATGGTCCTTTTGGCTTAATTCATCATGATGTCACACATGGCCACTGCGCTAAAGCTCTTCCACGTTTTGTAATGCACCAGAGTTATTTTTCTCCAATGGTTCCTCTAACTAATAATAACTCTAAAATCTTTGACTTTATGGTCCTTAAATTTGACTGACTCTAACTTTCAATCCAAGCGGTCATTTTTTATCTTCCACATATTGTTAGAAATATCTTTCAAAGTTCTATCCATCAAAGTGGGTACCAACTATGTTTGAAATATCTTATGAGATATAAATGGCTTCAAAGTCTCTGCATCATCACTATATTTTCCTTTACCATTCTTTGAGTTATTATTCACTCTTCTCTATTGATGCTTCATCCTAATCACCTTTACCATCAATGACAACACATTTCTCAGAATTTTTGGCCTATGGTCTACTATAATACACAAACCCTCTCTCTCTCTCTCTCTCTCTCTCTCTCTCTCTGTATATCTCTGTATATATATATATTATATATATATATAATCTGTGTGTGTGTGTGTCCACTCATTGTTACTATACTAATTTATGGGACAAAATGCACTTTCATGGAATGTAACCCATTTTCCTTCTATTTTCTTAATTAGAACATAGCCTAATAGCTTACTAGTCTTTAAGTTTGACTCTATCAACTCTTAACTATAGTTACACTATTCAAGTTCTAGATTATTCTTTATCATGATCACATTGTTATCTACTTTTTCATGAATAGTGGGAATTGACATGCCATCCTTTACAATCATGGTGATTAAAACAGAAAGGTCAACTTTTGGGTGGCATAGATTTTACATTGAGAGTTTGTTTAAGGTCTTTCTCACGTCTAAAAAGGTATCCAAATTTAGAATCATGATAAGGAGTGTGGCTATTAAGAAACATATTTTTACCCCCAAAACATGCCATTCAAATCTACAACCTAATTCTAGAAGGTTTCACACCCTAATTTACCAAAGTAGGACCCACCAATAAAAAGGGTCTTGCGTACTAATTCCTCCAACTTTTCCACCTTGAAAATATCAATATGGATGAAAAATGATATAATGATCCAATCCGGAACATGCTACTTAGATGTTTACAGGATAAAGTGAGGAAATTATAATAATACTAGTAAAAATCTACACATATCCTTCAATAAATTTAGTTTTAGGAAAACATAAAACATGAATAATTCCTATCGTTATTGAAAGAAAAGTTAAAGAAGTGAATATAATGCTATTTTTTGTTTCGTTTTCTTTCAAATGAATATTAATTCATCTAATGTAGCATAAATAAAATAAAAAAAACAGAAAATCCTACTAATTCCTAACTATGGAATTTACCAATTACAACATGATATATGCAACTATCACTAGGAAATACGTACATACATACAATCCTTATCTAATATATATATATATATATATATATATATTATATATATATATATATAGATATATATTTTTTGTAAATGAAACAAGATTATATATGCCATGTTTAATTCGCAAACAAGCAACGTATAATAGAACGAATTATACCAGTATAAAAGCTAAATGTAGAAGACAAGAAAAAATTTAGTGACAAAATAATTGAAATTTCAAGATATAGCTTGAAGCAAAGATGAAAGAAGATAGAACAATATGCAAGAACAAATTGTAATTGTAAGAAACAAAATTCAATGAGTTCGTCCCTAGTATTGTCACCAATTCTATTTCTCAAAATTAGTCCTATGACTATGGTTGTAGTCAAAATAGAGTGAAAGGGAGAGAAAACAAAGAACTATAATAGCAATATATAAGTGGTTATCATTATAAATGATCAAAAGGAAAATAAAGGCATACTTCGAATTTCATCGATTGAAGAAGTTCCTGGGTACAGAATCCTCTTTCTCCTAAAGCCTTGTTCTCAACATTTCTTACAAACCAACACACAATAAAGAATGAGAAACAAGTGAAAGTACTATAATGATAAACCTTAACTATTCTAACTATTTGAAATCAAACAAATATATGTAACAAGTTCAGTATAGTCAAATGCATAAGAACACAATATAAAAATTTGATAGGGAAAGGAATGAGGTGAGCTCTCTATCAGATTGAGACAACAAGTACATGAAATTATATTACTTGATTAACTCTACTTAGCACCATGCAAAACCATGTTCTTGATTCCTCTATCCAAGGCCACTGGAATTGAACTCCACTCATCTCCTCTTTTCAACACAAAAATTTAAATACAAAGGCTCACTTTCCAATGTAAGAGGATGAAAGAGACTTTAGAAAAACTATTTTTTGACTAGGATGGGGAACTTAAAAATTAAGAATATAGAATATACTTGTAGAAAGGAATTCACCAATGTAAGAGTACTACAATTCCCTCTCACCTGTACTCCACTACAAGCCAATTTATATAATCCTCAGTGGTGGTTGGGGTCATTGGGAAGAAGCCATAGGAGGTGAGTCCTTTTTAAAACTTATCATCCCCACCTTAAAGAATATTATTATGTGCACCTTTAATGTATTTTAGTGAAATTTATAGATATTCATGAATTGATTTAGGAGAAATTGTATATGTACATGTTTTTTATTTAGAGGAAAGTCATACATGTCAAGCCAGGAGGTAACTCCATGACTTTGAATTGTAATTCACATTAAGATGGAACATGAATATATAGATGGAAAGGGAGACTATTGGGTTTCATCTCCTAATGTATCTTCAACTTCAAATTCTCTTTATTTTCCTATTTACAATATTTACACAGATTTACCTAATCCCAAAGATTAGGTGTCAACAGTCCCCCCTTAATCTGAATGGATGTTGGTGAGTCCAAGCATCATTATGAATTTTTCAAACTTTTCCCTTCCAAGTACTTTGGTGAAGATGTTTGTGATCTGTTCATTTGTGGAACAATGGTGTTGGTGGATTGTCTTGGCCTCAACATGATGCCAAATCAGATGGTATTTTGTATTGATGTTCTTCGTTTGATCATAAAACTTTTGGTTCTTGGCCAACTTTATTACAGAAGTGTTGTCAATCAAGAGAGTTGAATGTGTATTCTTCTGTAATGGTAATAAATATATGATGGCATTTATTGATGACTACAACATAATGTGTTGGGTTTATTTATTGAAGAACAAATATGATGCTTTCGATTTTTGGTGAGGCACACATATGACCATAAAAATGATTTTTTAAAGAGCTATAGGGATTATGAATGTCTGCACAAGTCAAGGAATGGTAGATAAGGTCATGGCATGTGCATGGGTGAAAATTTATGCTATAACAATATTTTCTTTATTAGTTTTAGGTGTGTGAGTTTGAATTAGATCAAGGATGATTGTAGCACGGACAACTTGTGAGGCTTGTCTCTTACCAAAACTATGTGTGTCCCTCATCACTAACCAGTAGTTATGCTAAAAAAATTCTAGGACACTTTAGGGAAATATTTTTATTTTTCTTTGAAATTATGCTCAATTAATGATTTATTTTAGCCATAAGATGATTTTCATTGAAAAAAAATCCTTAGGAATTTTTATACCATCAATTCTTTTAAATAACACCTTCATAATTTGGGAATCTGATAATTCTTAATGTATCTAATTTATACTCTACTAAAATATAAAATAAAGGTTAGAAATATACTATACAATTGGAATATCAAGGACACACAACAAAAGAATTAAGGATTGCAAACTAATATGTTCTTAGAACAAAACTATTGAAATGTACACAACAAATTTAGGATATAAGGATCATATTGAAGAGGAAATAAATAATAATAAATATGGTGGAAACCTAAATTAAAGTTAAATAACCCACTAAAAACAACTATTTTTTCTTTGTTACCTTTATTTAATAGAATTTTAATCCATGACAAGTAGAATAAGAGATCATGATAAGATGTAAGTAGAAATATTATGTGCAACATGAAATGGGAAACTACAAACCACTCACTAATGGATTATCCATATGTGAGTGAAGTGCATAATAAGGCATTGAAGTTAAATGATACTAAAGGGAAGTGCAAAGGTTAGTAATTTGTAATATATTTTGAGGTATGGTATAAGGACAAATAAATGATAGCTAAAAAGAAATATCCTTCTATTATAAGTTTAAAAAAATGAAATTTAGATTGCAAAAAATGAAATGACATTATATATAATGGAAATATTTTCTTTTCAAATCTTATTCCAAATAGTATATACTTATAGAGGAATCTAGAAGCCTATAAAAATAAAAGTGTTAGAAACCATATTAGATATACTTAAAAATCATTTGATGGTTTTGTCAAAAAACAAATAAATATAGCATAGATGACATTGTATTTTCCAAAAGGAATCACTTCATTATTTTAAATATGTTGTAGTGGTGAGAACAAAAAAACATAGAATTTTATGCACCATAGAAACTCCTTATAATTTCATTAAAAGAGAGGAAATCCATGGAGAAAGAGAAGTATACAATAAAGAAAAACTAATGTTCCTTCCCATGATGGAAATAGTCTTAAAACTAAGCAATATTTTATTTTTAATATTTACTTGGAACTTTTTAAAAATATTTACTTTAATTAACTTTACAAAAAAATATATTAAGAAAACATATACGCTTTCTAGTGAGGTGTTACTTTTACAAGAGGGTATGCCTTATGAGACAAAACAAATGAAATCACCACTCCTTATTCTAATGTTATCCAATCCTTCGAGAAACTTATTTTCATTCCTGGTATAAAAATATAATAGCTATTTGTAACGTTTTGAACTCTTTTGGTTGTAATTTAAGGGTAACAGCTTTTAAAATCCTCTATATAAAATTAAAGTATATCTATTTCAAAGCGAAAATGTCAAACATTAAATTCCAGTAATGTGGAAGTTTAATGTATATCTAACTTTTATTCGAAATACTAAATGTAAATTTTGAGAAGACAAAACTTAAGCTCCAATAGTGTGGAACTTTAATGTATATCAATTTTTATTTGAAATATTAAATCTATTTTTTTTGGCAAAATAAAATTTTGTAAATTGTTGAATATTTTACCTTCATTATGGACGAGACAGGACGGAAGCAGAAACAGGCGTTGAGAGAAAATTGCGAATGAATATCTTATTTTCGCAGACCGGTGGAATATTCCGATGGCTCTCTGTAAAACTTCAGTTGGAGCTAAAGTTCCAGCTGCCGAGATCCGTAAGGACCAGTAATGAGACGAATAATATATTAGGTAGGCGTCCTCTAGAGGAGTATTTGTATGGATGGTTAAAGTGATTAGAATTTGGGTAAAAAATATTTAATAAATTTTGTAAAAATAGTGTTTAAATTAGATTTTTTATAATAGAAATTTTGTAAAAATAGTGATTAAATTGGATTTTTGATAATAGAAATAGATTTAGTACTATCAAAAATTTCTGGAACACTTAAAATTTAAAAGTTTGACAATCATAATTTAGATTAAAAAAAAATACAAAAATTATCAAAATATTATCAAAATTTCTATAATTTTCAAGGCAAAAACAGTCTAATTAGACTACGGCTATTAGATAGAGACATCAAAGCTATTAAATAAAGATAGATGTTGTGTGTCCAATCTCAACCCTTACGCTATGTTATCCCGTTATTTCTAATGGACAAATATAATATGAACTTTTGAATTCTTTAAGTTTTATCTTTTCGATGGCGGACAAAAACAATTTTAAATTGAAGGGTTCGTTTTAGAATATTATATATAGATAGATTACAACATGCTTTAAGGTCAGACATGAAATGAAATTTTAGAAATATAATGTATTTGAATGTTTGAGTTATTTTAGAGGCGGGAAAAATTATTTGTAGAAGATTTTATATGTAAACATAGATTACAAATGATTCTTTCTTACCGGGAAAAACATGTTTAAAATAAAAGTTTGAATATTTATATATAAATATAAAATTAAAAAATGATTTTAAAGTTTCAGGAATAAATAATTTTAAAAAATATTTTTGAATATTTTTAATTTAATTTAAATAATTAATAATTATATTATTATATATATATATAATATATATATTAAATAAAGTGAAAATAGAAACCATGCTTAAAACCTTTAATTATAAATGTGTTTAATGTAAAGTTATTATTATTTATATAATGGATTTATTATTTTATTTATATGATGTCATCAAATAGATGATATAGGAATCACATACAATTTAAAATGTATTAATATAAAATAAAAATAAAATTTTAAATAAATTTTTAAAAAATAAATATTTTTGGTGAAATATATTATTTCTGAATGATTATTTATTTAATGATTTATATTATTATTTTTTTTTTTATAATAAAATAAAAAATAAAAATTTATATCAAAATCTAAATTAAATATTGATACATGATTTTGAGTAATTAGATCATCAATTATTTTCTCAAATATTTTGAAATAAATTATTATTATTAATACTTACTTAATAATTTACAATACCAATATAATAAATTTAAATTTCTTTAAATGAGAAATAGCTGAGTTGAATTTATGTCTATTCCAAGCATTACTATATAATCGATAAGTGTTACTTCAGAGAGTTCAACAATTCTATAAAATGAAATATGGTACTTTCATCACTCACAATTTACAATTTTATATATCCCTAGCTTACCCAATAAACTAAAAAGATATAGAATTTAAATTACATTAATATATTTTAAAAACTAGTTAAGAAATAAATACTTTCACTAATTTACTATAATGGTCTACGTTTTTATTTCATCAATCTTTCGAACACGAGTATGTCATAATTTTTTTAATATCGCAATGGTTCTACATGGCGGACATGTTGATCTACTGGTCAGTATGAAAAGCATCCACTGCACTCTGAAGATTTTCTGATGAAAATAAGCATCCACGCTGACAGCATTTTCTTGATGAACATTTCACGTCTCATGAAATTTCATGAGATAATAGTGGTAACACGCGTATCTCATGAAATTTTTTAATCTGGCAATGGGGTTACATGGCGGACATGTTCGACTATTAGTCTCATTTAAAAGCATCCAGGAAGCTTTTGGTGATGAAAATAAGCACCCATTCTGACAGGATTTTGTTGATGAACCTATCATTTGAAGGCGTTCACGTGTCAGCCGTTCTATTTCTCGATTACGATTCGCATAACTAAAGTTAATTATCCATGATAGTGACCTGTATGGCGAGCATATTCGAATAATAAGTTCTTTATATATCATCATACGGTGGTTCTTTCCACGTTTTTCGTAGTAGATGAGACTGTCTCTTTCACATTGCGTGTAGATGTGGAAATCATATTCCCAAACCTAGATGTATCACTCTGGTTCCCCGTTACACAAAAACGAACTTTGTCATGTCGGAGTGGAAACAATTCATTTGTTACATGGGCTATTTTCCGCGTCCCATTGCAGAAAAGGAAGCAATCAGAACACAAAATCCGCACTATGGCTAAAGTGGAACTTTCTCCTGCCCCACCCAATATCTCTGCTTTTTAATGTGATGTTCCAACACTTCTCCTCTACACGTCAGTCTGCACATATCTTCGTTTTGCTTCGTCCTCTACTTTACTTTAATTAGTCATCATGCACTTCTTTATTTATTTTTTTCAAAAAAGTGTTTCTCATTCCGTGGATAACATTAAATTTCGCAGAAAATCGAATAAGATATCATGCGTTTGCCATCAAGTAATTACTGATTCCTGACCATACCTAGTGTTATTGCGATTAAGTTATGTCGGTACTCTGGATTAGCAGATCATACACAACTGGCTTTTGTTCTTCTATAAATATGACTGCAGAGAGTGTGGATTATTAAGTCTCCGCTGTCCTGAAAGCTAATTAGTTGCGAGTGCTTAGAGGAGGAGAGGGGAGGAGAGGGTTGAATCCTCACTCTGCATTCACAACTGTTGATAACATAGGGAAGCGTGTTTTGGACATTGGTGCAAATTTCATTATCAATGGAAAAGTTAATTGCGCAATCAAAACCCTATGTAGCAATGATATCCCTACAGTTTGGATATGCAGGGATGAATATTATCACGAAAGTTTCTCTTAATAGAGGGATGAATCACTTTGTGCTTGTAGTGTATAGACATGCGGCTGCTACGGTTGTGCTTGCACCTTTTGCCTTCTTCATTGAAAGGTAAATCTATTTTATTTATGCTTGTAATCCCAATTGAGAATTTGCAATTTAGTTTAGTAGCTAATGTATTAATTATAATTGCAGGAAAGTGCGACCCAAACTCACCTTTCCAATATTCTGGCAAATTTTTGTACTGGGTTTGTTAGGGTATGTATTATTTCACAATTTCATGCATACTGTGTCTCTTGACATCACCCCCTTCATTCAATTTCTGATTGCCAATTGTTGACGAGTATTTTAATTCAACTATGGATTCCTTGAATGCATGTCTGCAGGCCTGTAATCGATCAAAATTTCTACTACCTGGGTCTAAAATTAACATCTCCAACATATGCATGTGCATTGAGTAATGTTCTCCCCGCTATGACGTTCGTGATGGCTCTCATATTCAGGTAATCAAATCACATTGTTCCCTTCAAGTGACATAATGTTGGGGTACTCATTGCAATCACTTACTTTATTTTGTGGTGTTGATGGAAAATCTTTATTGCTCTAGGATGGAGAGGGTGAATATAAAAAACCTACGCAGTCAAGCAAAGATAGTGGGAACGATTGTGTGCGTCGGGGGAGCAATGTTGATGACGTTGTACAAAGGCCCTATTGTTCCCATGCTTTGGTCTCCACATCATCAATCCCCCGAGACATCCTCCACAACAGCTTCTGCAAATGATAATAAAGAGTGGATAATGGGTTCTCTTCTGATAATTGCTGCCACTCTTGCTTGGTCAGCCCTGTTCATCCTGCAGGTGATCATTTATTTTTTACATGTTTGTTTCTCCCAATATATATGTATGATTAATCATCTTGAAATTACAACTTTAATTAACTATATTTTTGATGTGCAGGCTGCAGTACTGAAGAAATATTCTGCTCAACTATCCCTTGCCACCTTAATATGTTTTATGGGAACAATACAGGCAACAGTTCTTAGCTTAGCTGTCGTACGTGATTCTTCCCAGTGGGCTTTAGGATGGGACATCAACCTTCTCACTGCAGTCTACTCTGTAAGTTTGCCTCTTTTTTTTTTTCAACGAGGGAAGAAAGTTAAATGTTTTTTCTTCAAGTTTGAATTCAAAAATTGAAAACGGGGATATGAAGTTAAATTACAGAGTACAACACTTGCTATTTTTGGGTGCAGGGAGTGGTGGCATCAGCAATTGCATATTACGTACAAGGGTTGTGCATGCGCGCAAAAGGACCTGTGTTTGCCACAGCATTCAGCCCTTTGATGATGATAATTGTGGCAATTATGGGGTCTATCATTCTCTCTGAAAGCATCTATTTGGGCAGGTTCGTTTCTGAATTCATTTACAATCCATCAAATTGAATTCGAGATTAATAATGTGAGGAAATACGGTGGTTCAAGTATCTCACTGAACTTATGAATTGAATACAGTGTGGTGGGAGGAGTTCTGATTGCAATAGGGTTATATGCTGTTCTCTGGGGAAAGGTGAAGGATAGCAAGATGTCAACCGGTAAAAGTGTCTCCGAAGTGCTTTCCAATTCCCAGGTAATGCTCCCAGAAAATCAAAATAAGGCGGTTGATATAGAAGCTGCTTCCAACACGTTAATGTGTGAGCGACCTGAAGCTCATCAAATCAGTACTGGGGATACGGCCATTTCTATCACTGAAAACAATAACCCAAAAATTTAAGTGTCGAAATGAGCAGCTATGCTCCTCCTCACCATGGTATTCCAACAAAGGGGTTTTCAACCCAATATAGGATCAAAGTTTTCTTCATCGCGCTGTATTAGTATTAGTTGGTTGGCTTCTAGGTTATACCTCTCAGAGCGGCGGTTCAATGTTACCATTTTAATCGTTGTCTGAGATGAGAAGATAAATGTATCTATGACGGCTGTGATGTAATTAGTGCCTAGGAAATGAAATGGCTAGTGCGGAAGTCCATCGGCGACCTGGAAAGGTGTTAAGACTTTACGGTGTAGCTATTTGAAATTCTAATAAAATAAAATGAGGATCCGATATATGGACCATTCTTAGTCACTTTTTTTTTTTCTTCACTAATATAAACACATAATAACCATATTTTTAGGCCGATAGGCCTTTCTATGTATCAACACAATCGTTAACACTTTCAATTTCCTGTTGACATCTGGCCTGGTTTCCTACCATTTTTGTCCGTATGCGAGAATTAACTAGCTGTGGGTCCACGTAACCCTCTCATTGGTGGCGCCGCATGTTTCCGGAACCTACGATTCAAATACACCTACTTCAGTGCGGAGTAATTAAGATATGGAACCGAATATATGGATGGCGTGGACGGTAAAATTCTTAATGCGTCGGATTATTCTTCTGATTCTTGGCCAGGAAGTTACCTGTTTTTTCTGAAGATAACCTCATGTTCGAATGCTTTTCTCAGTTACAGAGTCCCGGGGTATTGGAAATAATAGCTATTTACTGCTCTGTCTGTATTTTTCCGATTTTGACTGTCCGGGAATCAAATTTATATAAAACGTTCTGATCGACTTTTAAATGAAGGACCTATAAAACCGTGAATCCTTCCGCCAAGATTGGAAATAGTTTAAAAGTATGAATCCAGAAATATAAAGCTGCAGTATCTCCTCATATTTTGTGTTTGTGCTTTCATGTTTTTGCATCTTAAACTTGAGCACGTTAAAATCCTCCGTTAAATCCTCACTGTTTAGCCCTTAAACATTAAGTCTCCCTCTTTCTATTAAATGTTTAACCTCAGACCAAGTTCCACACTACTTGCCAGAGTAATCGTTTTTAAAATTTAGGAACGATTCTGAGAATCTGTAATTTTCTGCCATCTATACACCTTCTATTTAGAAAAATGGAAATTAGGCGAACTTTTATTTATTTTAACTTTTAAATACTCTCAACTATTGAGCTTTTCTATAAAGTGTTAAATTATAATGCACGCTTTTGAACCAGTTCCCCAGATTTTGGCCTTTTCCAGAGGTCGTCCTGGCGTGTTCTCGATTCTTGAGCATTGCCTCTGAACTAGACCTCTTCATCCATGCTGACAGGTGGTTTCTTTTTTGTCTGATGTTCCGGACCCGCGCTGGATATTCCGTAAGGATGCCCAACCTTAGGTTCAGACCGAACCTCTCATACCGTTCAAAGTTCGATGCTCTGCCTCTTTAGGTTTGGGCAGATACGGAGCCGTGATTCAACTGGCTGGCTCCCATGCCTAGGGCCGAAGCTGCGCATTTTCCAGTGTGCCAGACTAAAGTGATGCCTAATATGTATGTATGTAGCCCCTTCTCAGCCTTCTCTTGTCTTCAATCTTTCCTTAATATTTTTTTTTGAATCGTCTGGCCCGTCCGATCTATAACAGGAAGTGAAGGATTTGACATTGAATACTGACGATTTCGTTTTAATGGCGTCTGCATAAAGTTTTCTCACCCGGCAATACAGTTTTTCAGTCTGCCATATTCGGTTCGGCATTGAATTCTTTGAGGTGGGTTTTGATCATTCTTTTCTTTGTCTTTTCTTCTTTTAATTATTGTTACATAAATTTGTCTACTTGTACTTGTATAATGATTTACAGCATTAGCTCTGGAGATTAAAGATTTTGATTTAAATTGTTAGAAAGGCGAAATGGGTTGTGGCTAAAACTTGGCTCAACAGTTGGATCCGTGGCTTTTAACCTTTGGAATATTTGTTTTATAATTTTCTTTTCCCCTTCTTTGTCCTTTAATAATAAATGACTAACTCTGAATTGTCTTTTGTTTTGGTTGTTTTTTACACTTTCATTTGGGTTTTTAGGTTTATTTAAATAAACAACTCGGAATTGTCTTTTGTTTTGGTTGTTTTTTACACTTTCATTTGGGTTTTTAGGTTTATTTAAATAAACGATCTTATGCTTTGGAGACTTATCCAGCTGGTTATGGCTATACGCATGAAGTCCAGGCGAGTCGGGGTCCTCCTCAATTGCTATTGACTGAATCTACGGAACAAGGCAGGAGTCCTGGCTCCTCAAATAAATCTCAATATCAAAATCAGCAGAAGGATTAGAGCAGTCATCCTATGAAGTGTTTGAGAGTGTTTTATATAATTAGATTTGCTGTGTCTTTCTCATAGCTATTAAATTTCCGATTTTAGGTTTTATAATTTAGGCAGTTCCCCTAGGTTATGATATAGATATTTACTATCACTTTTTAAGTTATGATATAGATATTTACTATTACTTTATGTTTATTTTGATTTATATTTAATTTGCTGGACATTGAATACTGAGGATTTCGTTTTGATGGAGTTTGCATAAAGTTTTTTTACTTGGCAAAATATCTAAAGAAAAGTAATTGCACAATGATCTAGTGCAAGAAAACAAGGTTTTCCACAAATCAATTAAGTCTTTCAACCAATTAACATTTCATTGAGTATATATCTACAAATCAAGGATATTTGGATCAAATCTCATAAAGCAATTCTATACCTGCTCTTAAAATTCCTTCAAGCTTTTGAAAGTAAAACCAATGAATTATCAATATAATTTTACAATTATAAAAAACAATTAAAAAACCTTTAGCTACCTCAAATTTCTCATGAACCAACATCTCTTCTAAAGAAATTCAACAATTTTAATTTAATCATCTTATCAGCCTCTCTTTATACCTTTTAAGACAATTAAAAATCAATAAAAATAAAAATATTAATAATTATGATTAAAATATTTCATTCAACGTGTTGAACTAATATGCGTTCAAACCTGTAAAGGTTTGCAATAACCAAATATATATGCATCGCTAAGAGATCTAAAACTAATAAAATAGATGAGAATGGCTGTGCCTAGGAGGATGCGCTCATTATACATGAGATTATTTAAATATCATATTTCTCCAAAATTAGAAAAATGTTTCG